>PKMM01036815.1:680783-695866 GCA_002933915.1 Eutrema heterophyllum
TCTCGGTCGGCCCGACGGCTGCAGCCCGCGGGCGGCTGGCGCGGGTGGGGGGGGGGGGGGGGGGGGGGGGGGGGGGGGGGGGGGGGGCAAACTGGTGGGGTCAGTTTTCACCCAGTCAAGATTGACTCTTCGGAAAACGAGGGATACCGACCCAAGCTGAAGCGTGACAACTAAATGGTCCTCAAGACATCTCACCTCGTCTAGTAGGGCAGAGCCGAGGCGAAGTAAGAAATGATCTCCCAACCAAGCCGAGGCCGACTCAAGACAGGTCGCTACGTTCTAAAGAAAATAGTCGAGCCCACCTTAATACAAATGGGCCGAGAAGAATGTTCATGGGCCGATATACAAGTCACTCACCAACCCTTTCGGGCCGAACTAAAGGCACATATCATCATTCGCCCTAAGTCGAGTCTTAACCGGCAGCCGCACGAAAGAAGAGAAATATTCCTTTTTTTCTTCCGTGATTCTCGTCGAAACAGAGTGTTCATAATCACATTAGTAACTTATCTAAAAAAAACCCTAGCATTAGCTGACAACAACTTAACTCTTGTACGCTTACAAACAACAGCAATAAAACAACCATCTTTGGATCTCTTACTGCGTTTTTCCCCAAGAAACTTTTGCCTCTAAAGTCTCGACAAAAGTTGATTGTGTGAGTTTCGACTCCCACAGTACTCATCGAAACCACAACCGCTTCAACAGAGGAGCAACGAAGGAGACCCAAAAGAAAGATGAAACCTTGTTCACATAAGAAAAGAAAAAAAACCTAAGAAACACGGAATCGATACAATTTATCATACTCATACAAAACAACACACAAAAACAAAAAAAAAACAAAAAACGCATACACAACGAAGAGAAATCATAAAACCCACAAACACTACAATTTATCACTGAGAAATCATAAAACCCACAAACACTACAATTTATCACTAAAGCAAAACTTTTACCGATATACAAAAACGTCTTTGACAATGCTCCGAAGTTATTTGACAACACACAAGAGTATATATAGAAGATAAACATGAATCAACGATTATTGACAAAATATTCACATAAATATAAATAATGCTAAAAATCTATTTGAGATTGCGATAAAGATGAAATAATACAATTCACAAGATGAAAAAATCACGATAACATAGGAAATCTTACAAATATAAAAACGGAACAAAACTAAAGTAAATAGGAAATAACAGAAAAGTACATATAAAAAAAAATTATAACTTACGTAAAAAGTTAAACATGATTTCAGACCCAAAACCACAATCACTTACAACCGTAAACCCAAGGAGCATCATTGAATCCGCTAGGGTTATTACATAAATATAAATATATTAAACTAAAAATAAATTTTGACAAATTTATACTAAACTCGTTGATCAGGCCCAATACAAAACGTTTTACTATGTTAAGCCCAAAACATCATTTAGGACCGTCAAGAATTAGCCTTTTTAATACACCGAGATCATAGCTCTACGACCGTAAAGAATAACAGCAAAATCACAACCACAAGGGCAAGATTAGTATAAGGACAAATCTATAAAAACATATAAATCTATTAAGACCAGGAATTATAAACAAAGACACAACTGAAAAGCGTTTCAAACTAATAGTAGTTAACATTCGTTCTTGCATTAACAGATAAACAGTAAACAAAAGTTCGATAAACGGAATTGATAGATAGGTTCTACAACATAGAGTTAATAATACAAGTCCTTTAATATATACTTCACGGCTAAGCCAATTATCAAAACAACGAAAGGAAGCAAACGGCACAACAATAGGAGTATCTTTTGACTAAGACGGCCCACAATACCTGGAAAGAACATATCAGAAACAAAAAAAAGTATGAAGATTATCAGACCAAACAAACGAAAAATAAAAAGCGATCAGAAAGACTATAAAGACAAATATAATTACTCACATGCTAGGGAAGCCATTAACTTCCTCGTCCATTGGATTAAACAGACACTCGGAGCACTCTAACCACTATTCGAGAGCGTTAAAACCTTTATTCTTTTTTTTTTTGAATAAAATGTTAAATTTGATTCAAAGAAAAAATAAACGTTTTTACAATCTGATTCTGACGTTTTTCGTAGAATACATTAAGTCAAGCAAAAACACATTAACACATTATAACACATTGTAACACATTTTTATTGAGATGTTCTTGTGGCGAACCAAGTTCGCAAGCCGTCCTCGTACTTCTCCCACCTTCCCTTCAGATTGTACTCAGTCTATTACGGACCATGACATCTATCTTCTTGATGAGTAGGTCGCTTGGAGTTGGTTTCTCTCCATGCCTCATGCTATTTCTTTCACACCAAATCGAGTGAATAGATGCTTGTAAGACATACCTCAAAATGAAGGTTGTTGTTGAGTTAGTAGCCGGACGTGAAATGCGATCCATGATCTCGGACCATGTTGCCGTGAAAGCTACACCCATAATTTGGCCCGTTAGCGTTTTCCACACTCTCATAGTGTATGTGCAACCAAAAAAGATATGTTCCAGTTTTTCAAGTGGCTCATCACAAAACGAGCAGCCCTTTGCAACGTTTAGATTCCACTTTTCCATACGCTCGCCCGTCGCGAATCTATTTTTTGCCGCTAGCCACGTGACAAAGGAGAGTTTGGGTGTGGCACCCGGAAACCATATACCATGATAGGGACTCCACATTGCCGTTGGAACCCTCATTAAATCCCTTGTCTCTTTGGAGTTGAAATTTGGTTTGTACGTATCTCCCCTTCCTCGCCACATTTGGATGTCTTCCTCATCGCAAACACGTCGCTTTTCTTTTTTTATTTCATCTTCTACCTTCATCAACAAACGATTGCGATGAGTTCGTCGCCTGTTTCCATCAAGGTCAATGCATCCTCTCGGCCCAAACACTTCGAATAAGCATCCCATTGAACACCACTTGTCAAACCAGAAAGAAGTTCGTGATCCATTTCGAACCTCCATGCTGTAATTAAAAACCCTTAGCCAACTCTCGATATTTCAAAATCTTCTTCCAAATCCATGACACTAGAGTTGTTGTTTCCTTTACCGCCCAAAAGGAGCCATTTCTTATTAGCTGCCTTTGAATCCAATTCACCCATAGGAAGTCTTTCGCTGAGATCAATCTCCAGATCAGCTTCAAAATACAGACTTTGTTGACCTACTTTCAAACCCCAAACCGCCCTCTCTCTTGGGCATACAAACCACTTTACATGATACCTTAGCTTTCTTCGCATTTAGATATTGGCCAGACCATAAGAACGCAGCACATAGTTTGTCTATCTCCTTTATGCATGATTTTGGTAATCTAAAGGCTGCCATCCAAAAATTAGGTAGACTGAAGATTACAGATTGTATAAGTTGTAATATGCCCACGAAAGATAGGTACTTTGCCGGCCAAGAACCGATCCTTGTACGAATTTCTTATAACATCGGAGAGTAGTCCGATTTAGTCATTTTTCGTGTTAACAAAGGAAGTCCCAAATATTTGACTGGTAGTGAGCCTTGTTCTAGAGGGTAATCTCTGATTATCTCCTCTCTTACTGGTTTTGGAATGCCTGCCATGTAGATCGTCGACTTCTCTATGCTTATTTGGAGCCCTGAGTGGATAGTGAAATCATCAAAAACTTCAAAAACTGCCCTTATAGATCGCCTATCACCTTCAACGAAGACCATTAAGTCGTCGGCAAAGCACATATGCGTAAGCGACAGACCTTTGCATTTAGGATGGTAGCTAAATTTGTTGTCATTTGCTGCCATGTCCAGCTTCTTTGAAAAACATTCATACATATCACAAATAAGTATGGAGATAAAGAGCAGCCTTGCCTTAACCCCCTTGCACTGCCAAAGTACCCAGCCAACTCCCCGTTAACCTAGACCGAAAAAGAAGCAGATGATATGCAAAGATGAATCCAATGAATGTACTTATCTGGAAAATCCATTGCCTTCAAAGTAATCACCAAAAACTCATATTGGACTGAGTCGAAAACTTTAGAAACATCTATTTTCATGGCACATCTAGGCGAGATGTTGTCCTTGTGATAATCTTTGACGATCTCTGTGGCAAGAAGCAGATTCCCCATCGGCAAACGGTCTTTAACAAAAGCCGATTGATTTGCGGTTATGAACTTTGGGAGGATGATCCTGAGACGGTTGGCCAAGATTTTTGAAATGATTTTGTAGATTACATTACAGCATGCGATTGGACGATAGTCCTTCATCGTTGAAGCTTCTTTCTTTTTTGGTATGAGAGCCAAGATTGTCGAGTTAACTCCTTTTGGTAAAAATCCCATTCTAAAGAAGAATTGTACCGCAACCAATAGGTCTTTTCCTACAGTTGACCATGCTTTTTTGTAGAATTCAGTGGTGTATCCATCTGGCCCTGGCGACTTTTCTTTTGGCATAGAGAATAATACCCTTCGGATTTCTTCTTTCGAGACTTCATGAATGAGTAGTGACTTATCGGAGTCTGCGCATTTGAATCCAATGATTCTTTCTAGGTCATCAACCGCCCATGAAGAGTAGTTTGCCGGCTGAGCATTTAAGAAATCTTTGAAGTATCGGGCAGCTTCTTCTTTAATTCCTTCGCTGCTTGAAACCGTTGAACCGTCTTGACAAAGTACCTCACTGATCTTATTTTTTAAGGCTCTCGTTTGGATTGCATTAAAGAAGGCTCTTGAGTTATGATCTCCCACCTTTAACCAAAATAATTTTGCCTTTTGCCTTAGAAACTTTTTTTCAATAAGCACTAGATGATTCCATCTCTCGTAAGCGATTTTCTCATTTTCAACAGTCTGGGCTGTAGAAGATCTCAACGTGATCTCTTGTAACTCACATAGTTTATTAAAAGCCTCCTTTGTTTTCTTGGTAATGTCACTGAGCATGTCTCTCCCCATTGATCTCAGAATGGGTTTTAGACCCTTGAGCTTCTTAGATAATCTGAATAATGCCGAGGTCGAATGGTAAAGCGGTTGTGATCTCTCCCATTCTGCCTTGACCCGATCTACAAATCCGGGATAATCTACTATTGCATTAGAAAATTTGAACGGTCTTGTTTTCCTTGGCTCCTCCTCCTTGATTTGAAGTCGACATCGTAGATGATCTTAACAACCTTCAGGTTCAAACACACAGTACGAATGAGCATTACTAGCAATCCATTCTCTATTAACCAGAGATCTATCTAGTTTTTTGTTGATCACTCCTTCTGTCCTCTTATTACACCAAGTGTATTTCGGACCATGGTAGCTTAAATCTGAGAGTTCACAATACCCCATTGCCTCTTGAAAATCTGTGATATCCATTGGGATCGTTGGATTGTTCTCGTATAAAGAGTGTTCCTCACCTTCTATTATCTCGTTAAAATCTCCACATATAATCCAGGGTTTCCCGACCTACATACCAGAATCTTTGTGGTTTCTTAGGTCTTCCCATAGTTCCTTTCTTTCTTCCGCCAAATTTGATGCATAAACAAAAGAGACCAACAACTCCTCATCCATGCCAACAATCAAAATAGAGCATGAAATAAGCTGGGCATATTTGTAGATAGGCGTGACTCGCACGTTCTGCCTCCAAATCACCCATAATATCCCGAGTCTATGATGCTCGTAATTCGTTAGATAAGACCAATCCCTAAAAACTTCAGAGAAGACTTTTCCGGCTTTTCTCTCCTTCACCTTTGTTTCTATAAGACATCCAAAATCAAAGCACTTCGATTTACCCAATCTTTAACTACACCATGTTTACTACGCTTATTGAAACCTCTAATATTCCAAAAGAAACCTGACATTAAAGGTTTTTGCGTATCGTAACGTAGTTCTGAATCCCTTGGTGGTTAACCATGGTTTTCGCCTTTGGGTTGTTTGCCGATTTCTTGTTTGTCTCTTTTGCCGCTAGCCTTAAAGACTGTTGCGTGCTCATCTCAGTTTCTCCGTTAGAAGCTTGTGAACGTTGGCTTATTGTTTCTGCCTGTGAAACATCTTCGGTTTTACTTTCCTCCCTTGCATTCTGATCACTGTCATTCTCTTGTTTCATGCCGGCCGATAATACCCCTTCTTTCTCCAACCCCTCACTAGTAACCTCCTCTCCATTTTCTCTCTTGTCACACAAGGCCAAAAACCGTGAGTTGGCAAGAATGCTTACCTCTCCAAACTTTGAGTCTTTGGTCACCTTCGAGGGCGATTTGATTGGCCTTAGCGGCGTGCTCCATTCTTCCTCCTCAAGCTGATACCACAAACGAAGAATCTTCACAACAATCTTCCAACCCGACTTCCACTACCCAAGTTCGGACAAACTGTTTAAGTTCGACATTGTAACCTCCATATATTCTCGCTATATCAAACCAAAACAAAATGGGAAACAAAAGCGACTATTTTTTATATTTATAAGAAAGCAACAGTTTATATAACGCCTCCTACAACTTATAGAAACAAATTGAAGACAACAAAAAACTATATATATAATAATCGATATAAACAAAAATAATTATCTAAACATCAAACGAAAAATAGTGTAAGAATCAAAAGGATAGTCGAGTACAGCAGAGAGATTCTTTGAACCGTAACATCAATCTATAGAGTAATAATTACTAATAATAACCTAAAAGATTCAACATGCATTGGATGAAACAGATTTACCAACCTAAAAATCACTAAAAAACTCATTATATCCTCATATACACAAAACGGTTGATAAATTGTAAAAGCACATATGTTTAAGAACCAAATAAAACAATGATGTCAAACAAAAAAAAAGATCTCGTCTTTAGATTATGCAACTAATCAACATCTTCGAAACCTGCTACAACTATGGTTTGAAATTTCTGCACAAAACCCGTTTTCAAGTTGATCGATGTTCCACCTATTTTGGTTTTTCAACTTCTTTTTGTTTGTTTAAAGGTCTTGTTTTTGTATCATAATCTCTGTACATTTTCAAGTAATGATCAATAAATTAAAAATTTTATCAGAAAAAAAAAAGAACCAAATAAGATATTGTATAACAAACTATTTTTGGATCATCATAGTCCAATACGCTATCAAGTAAATAAACAACATATGTATATGGCCCAATATGACAATGTGCCTACGCAAAAAAATAGAAATAAAAAACATATCGAATATACATAAACAATTCTAAACAAATATATATATATATATATATATATATAATAAAAACAACCGTTTGAATTTTGAAACGCATGTCAATAAAAAATATAATAAATTTCATATTAAATTACGCAGAAAATGAGGCAATTTTAAAAAAGAAAAACAGTTTTTTTTCAAAAAGCTGATAAATTTCGTTTTTCAAGGAATTGAACGACTATCAGCATTCAACTTTTGATAACAAATTTTTTTTTTTAAATACAGAAACTGATCTGATTATAATCAACTTCACCATAGACTAATCAAACCCACTCTCCACACACCTACTCATACAAAGTTCGCTTAAAAATCTATAACTTACAATGGAAGCATATGATAGCGTTCTAGATCTACACAAATGGAAGACAGACTGGAGTCTAAGAGTTCAGATTTTGAAGAAATGGGAGGAAATTTGTCCGGATTACGGCGAACCATCTATCAATTTCATCCTCATAGATGAACACGTAAGTTTGCAACCAATGATTTGATCAGTTAAGAAGCTTTTATATAACCAAATTCAGCAATGTCTTATATATGCAATTTACCTTTCATGAATCAGGGAGATAGAATACAAGCAACAACGCCACATCCAGAACTTGTTCAATTATACAACGAAGACATTCACGAAGGCGAGTGGAAGTCTATCACAAATTCCGTAGTCAGTGCGGTACCAACCATAGAAATCAATACCACTCGTACTTGTTGTATCAAACTCTGCGAGAACACTGATATAACCAACATCAATCCAATGACATATGAGAGTTGCTTAAGGTTGACACCTTTTGCCGATGTCCTCGGTGGAAAAACAAACAATGGTCTTCCCTAGGTATGATTTTTTATAAGTTTGCGCCATAATTCTGTTTGTGCATAATACAAATCATGATCAAACCAAGTTTCTATCAAAAAAGTTCTACGATCCTTTATCTCAAAACTCTAATTTCTATTATGGCTTTCTGTCTAACTGTTGCACGTTTCGTCATTAGAACAATATTAATCATCCTTGTTAGTTTTTATTGTTTACCGTTTCCAAGTTTAAACTTAAATATGCTACCATTAGATAAACAATGACAAACAATATAATAAACCACTGAATAAAATTTCAAAAGGTTCTAAAACTAAAATACGTAAACTTTATAAAGCGAAACAACAATTCAAAAAACTAAAGAATTAAAAGAAAACCCAAAACGCATAATGTTCGACGATGCTAAAGATTAGTCATTTGCACCATCCAAGCCTTGAATAGCATTTCTCAAATCATCAGCCTCAGGAAAGGGAGGATCCAACAACAATTGAGTACAGTCATCCCTCACCATAGCTCTCCAAACACCACGACTTTTCCTGATGATAGCAAACCTCATAACACATATAACTATGTTATGAGTACACTTTGCCAACGACGCAACAAACAAACCATAGGAATCTCCTCGCAAGAGAACCGGTAGACGAACACCACTGCATTATATTTAAAGCGTTGTTTTATATTGAAAAACATGGAAAACAAAACATAAATATATATACACCAAATCCATCAAAACACACCGTTCGTTTGCAAGTTCTAAATATATATGACCCCAACGATTCTTGCGGTCAAATGTCTGACGGGAGACAAAGTTACCAACGTTGACAACCTGACCTATCAAGTCTTTATTCGAAAAAGATAAAAATTATCAAAATTCACATAAATTATATTAAATTTCAAAATCAAATCAACAATTATAATAACAAAGAATACGACAAACTTACCAACACAGAACAACGGATCGACTAAACCATCTCGAATAGAATCAAACTCAGCCAATTCAAAATATTCACTGCCCGACAGAGAATGTAATCTTTTAAAGATAGTCGAAGGTTTTCACTTAATCTCGAAAGGGTGCGAAGTTGGCCTAAACTCTCCAACAACATGAATAAGATCAAACCCCATCAATAGCATCCAATCACCCTCTACTAATTCAGCCGTAAAAATACTCTTAAGATCACCATCTAGAGTCGCAAGAATCTTGGAACCCTAATAGAACATAGATCAACATGAGCGGGAAATAGTGAGAATTAATTATACAGCTTGTAACAATAACATAACGATATCTAATAACATAAAAAAAAAAAATTGATCAATAAGTAAACACAACCTTATCATCAACCAAGATCAAACTCATCGTTTCAACGCCACGATCATGAAAAACGAATTTACGAAGCACCTTAACACGAATCCTCAACCTCTGAATATGAGGATTCAACTCCGATAAATCATTCATAAACATGCCGTATGATTTATGAATAGCATTAGAAAGAAATAAAGTCATATTTAACGATAATAATAATTATTAAGAGACATCGTCACGAACATATATACCATCGCAAAACTATAAACCGACGATATATAATAATTACAATAGTAATATTTGGAAATAATACAAAAAGGGATACACATATCTATAAAAATAAATTTATCAGCTTAATAATTAACATAAATTAAAAGAAAACAATAACCTAAATATCGCATATCCGATAATATACATATCTATATAAAGGAACTTACCAGCTTAATAACTAACATAAAATAAAAGAAAATAATAACATAAATATCGCATATCTGATAAAATCGAAAAAAAATAAATAATGTAAACCACCAAAATGAATAAGTAAATTCAAAGTCCACATTAAAAAAATAAAAGTAAAAGAATACACACACCAAATATATTATCCACGAAAACGATTTTGCTCGAATATATTGTTTAAGCATATTCCTAAACCCATACAAATAATCAAATCCAAAAACATTGCTTATCTATAAACAACAGGAAAAAATAAATTACAACCCGAGAACAATGTTAAAACATAAATTTGATGAAGTTTCCAAACTATTACATGAACGAAAAAGGACTATAAACTGAACAAAATACGGTCCATGCTTTAACTCACATATGAATTTCATCATAAAACTGCAACATGTAACGGAAAAAAACCATTAAAAAAAATTACAATTTCATGTGGAATCAAATAAAAAAATTTATAAAATATATACGAACCATCTCTTGTATTTTGAGACTTCTTCTATCTTAGGATCAAATAAAACCTTAGAACAGTCTCCTCCATCTGTTACAACCACTTCACCTATTGATAATAAAATATTTAAAACATATCCAAACCAATATACTCCAAATAAAACATGTTTATTATAAAATGCACCTTCTTATAGGTAATTGACAAGCTAGAACCTCAAAACCAGAACAGTTTTACAATTCTCACTCAATGCCCATTTTTCTGTAAAATCAACTGCAACTCTACCATATGCAACACATTTGGCTTCAACATAGCTAAAACATAAGTTAATAAAGCTAACTTACAAAAGAACAATAAATAAAACTTATAAAATCCAATACACTGAAAAATACACTCAAACTTACTCCATGTCTCTAATCCATAATTCTATCATGTGTAGAACTGAACCGAATATATCTTCGTACGGATCATCTACAAACGTCGCCAGACCACCAACATCAAAAACCTCTCCAATCACATCTAAACAAACAAAACCCACCAAAAATCATAGTAAATTTAAAAATACAATAGAGTAAAATCATAAAATACCACGTAAATAAAAATCCACAAAATTACCAATAGGAAAATCATCATCAACTTCCGCCTTTTTAATTTTATCTAGAGGACACAAAACAATCATATGATCATCACTTAATATATTAGATGTTGTTACAGTTGTATGACCATTGATTTTTATTTTCCAAACGCTAACAGTGTTCCTAACCGGACTAAAATCAGGAACAACATCAAATTTTTTAATTGTATTCCATTGCCCTTCATAAAAAATCGAATAAAAATGATCAGCCAAGCATGTATCAGCAGTTGCTTGAATCTTGTGACCCTGAAAACCAAAAAAAAAACTATAAAACATAAATAACAAATAATAATCAAAATATGTTGTAAAATTCAATATATTTACTTTACTTACATGCTCATCACACAAAATCAGATCCAATCGCTTGACATCTGAAGAAAATACGGTTAGCCATTTTCGGAGAACTTTCACCCTAAGAACCCAATCACTTCTAGATGAATTTAAATCGGAAACCAGTGAAACTGCGGCATTTCTTTTTTTTTTATGCGAAAGAGAACCAAAAATAAACGAACGGTGTTTCCTCAATTATGAAACATGAATATATTGTTGTATTTTGGAGAATGGTAACTGTATGTCGGGTTATACGAAGAGTCACGTTTCCGGGCCGTCGAAAATATAAGAACCGTAATTGGGCCAGCATTATAAAATTATTAACTCGTACAAAAGTGATACTCCGACACATAGAACAAATGGGCTTCATAATGAACTATATTAAAAACAAAAAACCCTAAAAATATATATTTTTTTAAATTCCAAAATTAACTAATCCAAACTCTATAATTTGTAAAATGCAAAACCAGAGCAAGAAAAAAAAACATACGACAACTATAGAAAATTGCAACCTGCGACCATACACCTAAACTAGTCTACTTCCGGGAAAGAAGGTTCAATCAAGACGCGAGAACATCCAGAAACCGTCGCAGCCCTCTAAACACCTACATAAATATTCAAATCAAAAGCATAAGGAATACCTCAATAACTCGAAAGCATAAAACGACAATATATATAAACAAACCCAAAATACAAACCTCTAAACTTTTCGATTTTCGCAAACATGATCACACATACAACAACCTTGTTCTTCGATTTATCAACCGAAGCAAGAAAATCAGAAGCATACTCTCTAGGTAATCGAAACGGCAAACGTCTACAAACACAAATAAAAATACATAAAATAAGAAACACGATACCAAGCAATGATAGTTGTAAAAATACAAACATACATCTCATTATGTAGATCAAAATATAAGTCACCGTAAATCCGACCACCACCAATTGATTCGCGTGACTTAAAATTCTCAACATTCAGAACCTCACCTATTAAATCTACGAAAATTAAAAAAACATATGAAAAAATTAAAAAAAAAATAAAAAAATTGATGTTAACAACTCAAGTGACTCACCAACACAAATATTCAGATCGAGAAACCCATATATATCAGAGAACTCCGCAAAACAAAATAAGTTAATAGACCATATCGGCGAGGTACTTTTGAAAGTAGTTGCTGAATTCCATTCTATCTTGAATTTATGAGTAGTAAATTTGAAAGAGCCAACAACAGAAAGAACCCTAAATCCCGACAAAACAATCCACTCATCCTCAGCTATCAATTTTAAATCCAAACAACTATAATATTCATACTTTACTGCACACTGGATCTGATCACCCTACAGAAAACAAATGAAAATATTCAGAAACAAAAAACCAACAAATGATGTAATATTTTTAAAATTTATATATAGATAATTTTACAACAATTAAAAAAACCTTATGATCAACCAAAATTAACTGCAAGGTATCCATAAGACGATCATACTGATAAAACTTCCAAAACGCGAATCTTCCGCGCATTAACAAAGGAATGTACGCAAACGTAAAAAACTGATAAATCAACGAAAAAATTCGAAATAGAATTTGAGACAAAATAAGCCATCAAATATCGAAGAAAAGAACAAATCAATAAATTTTATGCAGTTAATTACACCAACTAAATCCCAATGGAAACTATATAAAAAACAATATATATATATATATATATATATATCCATATATAAACAGTTTATATCCAATTTATAAGAGTATATACGAAATCTCAACAATAAAGGAAATTTAAACTATACCCATTTAAATCGAAGAGGAAATAAACGATAACTTTCCATTGTACATTCATCAAAAATGAACTATATATTAAATTAGTATATCAAAAACACAATAACATTATTGAAAATAAAGACGGCTTTTACCCAAAATAATAATGTCATTTAACATAAACAATAACGCGTCAAAATATTCGAGCATTGTTGAGGCGAAACGCATGAGTTTGGAAATCTTCAAATCCTTTGTTATCATAGACGTTGAAGTCTGGCCGAACACCTCGCTTGAAGTCGTTGTGGTGGATGAGCGTTGGTAGCGCGTGCATCTTGTTGGTTTTGACGTTGACTTGAACGGGGCGGTGGAAGAAGTATATCGTGTGAGGATTGAAGAAAGGGTTGAGACACCCTTGTCCTTTTAGCCTTTTGAACGGCAAGTTCACCGTTTTTGCTGATCTTCTCAGCTTACCGCTCCAGACACATAATGGTGCAAACCATGTCAGGAATGTAGAGAGGCAATCTTTATGTCCCTGGCGTGAGTTAATAACTTGATATAGCCAGTGTATGTCAAAAGTGATGCCCATGGTGTAGACCGAACAGAGATACCAAAGGAAACAGAGAACTTCTTCTGGTATTTCAGCATCTTCGATTCTGTAGAGATGAGCGAACGGATAGTCCGGATGGATCCCTATCGGCGCGATGTAGTGACCATTGATGCCGTACTTTGATAGGATGATCGACTGGTACTTGAAAATTCTTTCTTTGAGATGCTCGTGAAAAGTTCCCATATTGATAAGCTGATGAGCATCTTAAGGCATGTTGGCTCCGAAATCGTAATATCCTCCTTCGGATGCGGAGGAGCTTGCCATCATGTGAATTTCTTTTTGAGGATTTCGGCTGAGCATGTCGGCAAGAACATTTTTTGTTCCCTTTAAATAGACGGAATCGAAGTCGTACTTCGAAAACCATTCACTCCAGCGTAATAATTGCTGATGCGGGACCATCTTCTGCTTGAACTGTAGCATTTTTGGGAAAGATGACATGTCCATCTCGATGCGAAATTTATGTCCGATCAGGTGGAACTCGAATCTTTCGATAGCCCTTTTGACGGCTAGGATTTCCTTGAACGTGGAGTGATAGTGGAACTCCGAATCTTTAAAGCGTCCGCTTTTGTAACCACAGATTTGACGTTTCCCATTTATGTCTTCGAGTAGCACAGCACCCCAATATTTGTCGCTTGCGTCGGTCTGAAGAACACGCGTTCCTTCGCAGGGAATCTTTAAAGGTGGTAGCTTTTGTATTTCTAGCTTTAGCCTTTTGACCGCTTCTGTTTGTCTGTTTGTCCATAAACGAGGATTCTTGGACATCATCTTTTGTAGTGGGCGCGTCAGTAGCGAAAGTTGTGGGATAAAGTCGCTTAGGTAATTGATTACCCCAAGGAACTTTTGGATTTGTCTCTTCGAGAGGTCGCTGTCCATTTTACAACTCATTAAAATGGACAGAATTGAACAAAGACAGAAATACCAACCAATATAAAAAAAACCAGAAACCCGGAAAAAAAAAATATTAAAACCTATTTAAAAAAACATCAAAAACATTAGATGTAAGGCGAATCACGGAATAAAACCACCAGATCCAATGACCGCAACTCGCATCCTCTCAACCTCGGCAAATGGAGGATTCAACAAAATCTCAGTACAATCGTAACAGGTCATAGCTCTCCAGATATGACCAAATTTGTAGAGCCTGGCAAATCGTACAACACAAATATTGACTTCGTGTTCTTTATGAGACAAAGAAGTTATCAAATCCAGTGTGTAATCGTTACGTAAGAGCAATTGCAAACGAACATCTCTGTTATAAAAAAAATAAAAATTTATATATAAATCAAATAAAAACCGAGAATACAAAACCAACCAAAAAAACGTATGATTCATTACGAAGCTCCACGAAACGGCCATTCCCGACGGATTTGACCCATTATATCTATTTTCTCGGAAATCGAAATCTGTCGGAAATCCCTCGGAATTTTCCGACGGAATTCCGAGGGCTAAATTACTCGACGGATTTCCGAGGACCAGTTTGTCCGGGATAAATCCGATGGATTTCTGAGGATCGGTCCGTCCGGGATAATTCCGACGGTTTTCCGAGTGATTAAAACCAAATCCGTCGGAAATTTTCAGAGGGAAATCGAATTTTTAGAAAAAATTAATAAAAA
>PKMM01036815.1:696267-813901 GCA_002933915.1 Eutrema heterophyllum
TTTATAAAAAATCAATAAATTTAAACATAAAAATACATTTATAAAAAACGTTTTTTAAAAATACATTTATTAAAAACGTTTTTAATAAATAAATATATAACAAACGTTTTACAAAATAGAATTTTTAAAAACGTTTTTTATAAATTTATTTATTAAAAACGTTTTAAAAAATATATTTGTAAAAACATTTTACAAAATAGATTTATAAAAAACATTTATAAAAAATATATTTATAAAACGAAATTAAAAAATAAATTTATAAAAACGTTTTTATAAATTAACAACAAATCTAATCTAACAACCTAAAAATCTAATCAAAAATAAATATCTAATTTTATCAATCTAACCACAAAATTCATCAAAAATTCTACAAAATCTATCACAAATTTATCAAAAATTCAACAAAATCTATCACAAATTCAACATTTAATCACAAATTCCAACTATCTAACAACCTAATTCTAATTCTAACTATCTAACAACTAAAAAAAAAAACTTATAAGAAGCTTACAGCGACGACGGAGAAGGGCGGCGAGGACTCCGGGGGCGAAGACGAGCTCTGGGGGCGAGGACGAGCGGTGAGGAGAAGAAGAAGAAGAAGAAGAAGAAGAATAAGAAGAGAGATCGGAGAGGAGAAGAAGAAGAAGAAGAGAGATCGGAAAAGAGAAGAAGAGAGAAGAGAGAAAGGAAGAAGAGAGAAATGAAGAAGCGAGATCGAAGAAGAGAGAAGAAGAATCGGAGAAGAAAATGAAAGAGAAGAAAGCGAATAGCAAATTAAGTAAACTCGTTTCCGACGGACGCTGGCCCTCGAAAAACCTTCTGAAATCGAATTAATTAACCGCCTTGATTTTTAAACAATTTTTGTTTGGCGGTTCAAATTCGCGGGTAAATTTCCGACGGAAATATCAAAGTCCGTCGGAAATATCAAAGTCCGTCGGACGCTTAGCATTTTTTCGAGTGTAAAACAATAAAATATCAAAGTCGGTCGGAAATCCCTTGGAAACTTCCGAGGGATTTCCGACGGGTTAAGGGTATAGGGTTTAGATTTTGAAGATTTCATAAAATTTAGTGTTTAATAACCATTAGTGTTACATACTAATAAAAAAACCTTTGAAAACCAAACAAAACAAGTTATTTTGGATTTCGTAACAATCGATCGATGAACGAGTTCAAGCTTTCATAAAAACACATAGAACATCTAAGAACACTTATGTGTTTGATTAGGGTTTCAATTAAAATTTTCAAAATGCTTGATTCTTAAAAACATTTCACAGAAAGTAGTGTTAATTTGTTACTTCTACATTTATCAAGACCAAAAACATGTTCAAAATCCGGCAAATTCGAGGATTATTACCCTAATCCGTTGGAAATCCCTCAAAAATTTCCGACGGATTGGAGGTTTATCACATCAGTTTTAGCCGGGGATTTCCGAGGGATTTTCGACAAATTCAGACAGTTTCAGTTTTAGCTGAGAGAATTTCAGGTTTTAGCCGGGGATTGGAAATTTTCTCGGCAAAAACTGAAAATCTCTGAATCCGTCGGATTCAGACAGGTTCAGTTTTAGCCGAGAGAAATTCAGATTTTTAAGATCACAACGTAAGGTTGCAACAAATAAAGCTTTGTTGGTGACATGTTAGATTTTGAACTATCGACTCTCATTGATCAGGCTATCCTTCGTATAAAAAGCAATCTCAATCTATTTAATGAGTCATTTAGTAAAATTAATTTTATTTTTTAAATTATTACATATTATGTCATTACAAATAAATAAAAAATTGAAATAGAAAATTGTATAATTGTCTTTTAAAATTATTGAAAAAATATAGAAAGTATTAATTTTCCAGAGGGTATTTACTATTTAGTTTTTTAATTATTACAATATTAAAAATATTATATATTTTTAAATAATAATCAATCCATATATATTCATAAAAAATATAGTTGAGATCCGACAATAATTTTCACTATAATTTGTTATATTTTATTTGAATATATATCAAAATAAAAGTTGAAAAATATTTGACTATTTTTACAAAGAGTTTGACACAAAAAATTGATATTTTAAGTGTTCGTGGACTGACCACAAAACCCAGATTCATTAAGAGTTGTATATTAAAGTTGATATTTTCAAGATTGTAGTTATTTGCTGGTTATCCCGAACAATATTTTAGTCCACTGAAAAATGAGTTAAATAAGCGGGTTAGCCCACAACGGGACGAGTTAAGATTCTAATTTTCAAATGTCCACAAAAGCTGGTCTTGCAAGTCAAAATATTAGTGTTTAATTTTAAAGATAAATTGTATACTCAATTTACTAAATAATATCTTTTTTTCTTTGAAAGTTAACTATAGTTTGTTAAATTTTTATTTGAGTATATATCAAATTTAAATTTGAAAAGTATTTTATTATTTTTATAAAAAGTTGGACACGAAAAAATCGATTTTTTTTAATAGTTCGCAAATTGACCACAAAACTCACAGTCATTAAGTGGTGCATATTAGAATTGATGTTTTTAAGATTATAGTTTTTAGCGGGTTAACCAGAATAATATTTTTAAACAATTTTTGTGTCTGTGAGAATTTCAGGTTTTAGCCGGGGATTGGAAATTCTCTCGGCTAAAATTGAAACTCTCTGAATCAATCGGAAATTTCCGAGGGATTTCTGACGGCATCCCGGCGAATTTATATTCGTCGACATTCCCTCGGAAATCCATCGGAATCTTCCAACCAATTTCCGAGGAAATTCAAACCGTCGAAATTCCCTTGAAATTCCCTCGGTATTTTGTCGGAAAATTCCGACGGTTTGAAGGCCATCGGAAATGCGCGTGTTTTCTTGTAGTGTTATAATCACGCAATGTTGGCCTGAAATCGCTGACAGCAGGCACAACACTAAAACGATTTAAAATAACAGAATCTCCTTGGGACACTTTAGAAGAAAAAATATCAATAAACTCCCTCGATAAAGTCGCATATATTTTATCACCATAAAAAACATAACAAAAAAAATCATACCCTTAGATCTAGACAACAAAACAACAAACTAAATATTCAAATACACATTTAAACTACCTTAGTATCAACCAATATCAAATCCAACGCGGTATCATCTC
Source organism: Eutrema heterophyllum (assembly GCA_002933915.1). Classification (NCBI taxonomy): domain Eukaryota; kingdom Viridiplantae; phylum Streptophyta; class Magnoliopsida; order Brassicales; family Brassicaceae; genus Eutrema; species Eutrema heterophyllum. The sequence continues at coordinate 699,377 of PKMM01036815.1, forward strand.
CACTAAAATGCTCGAACTTACGAAGCACTTTCACGCGAATACACGACAGACAACGCAATGGTTTCAAATCAGAAACATCAGTAAAAGGTATACCATCAAAACCTGAAAACGCACCAGATAAAAAAAGACATGACCAAGGCTAATAAAACTAAACTGAGATATCTTAAGTTCAAGTATAGAAAAAGTATAAAGACAAAAACCATATATATATATATATATATAACAGAATTCATAAAAACCAATCACAAAACATTATACATATAACATATATTTTGCAAATTTCCTATTTAGAGATAAACACAAAAATGGAAAACCGTAAGATTTATCAAAACACAATAATCGAATTTCCAAATAAATAATGTAGATAAACTCTAAAATGGAAAACCGTTAGATTTATCAAAACACAATAGTCAAATTCTAAATTAAATATAATATAAATAAATCAGGATAGAATATTATAGACAAAAAGATTTCCAATATAACAAAATATTATTTTTAATTATCTAATATTCATTTTTGATAATTTTACATTTAGTTTTACATTTAAACTAGATTCTAAACTCGTACGTCCGCATAACTAGACTTTTTTTTAATCAAATTTTGTAATATAATTTGTGTTTATTTTTGTCTTTATATTTAATTTTTTTCATATGAGACACATAATTAATTTGGTGTTTAGATATAATTTGTTTTTTCTAATTCGCCATAGAATGAGAGTTCAATATGAAAAGTAACGGGAGTTCATTATGTTGACATAATCTTTTTCTAATCTGCCCTAGAACGGGGGTAAGTTTTAAATTTTGTTTTCTAATGTTTAGTTTTATTTTTTCGACAAAATGTATTTGTGGATGTAAAAGTTTGAGATGTGTTAACAATTTTATTTTTGGTATAAAATATATTATATAGTTTTCTAAAATTTTAATCCACAATGAGGGCATGCGACAATTTTTTATTTGTTTTTGTTTTTATGTTTTCTTTTTTGTATGGAAAAATCTATTTTTGGTATGACATGTATAATTCAAAATTAGTGATTTCAGTTATCTCAATTTTATGACCCGTTTTGTTATGATTCAATAAATCTTTATTAATANTTAAATTTAACCAAAAATATCTGTTTGGTAACAGAAATAAAATGAAGGGAATATTAATTATCCATGATAAGAATAGACTAAAATGAATGTTTTCCTGTTTGGACACATAAAGTGTCCTTGTTTTAGTAGATTAGATGGTAATGAAAGAATTCGAACTTTGGCCTCTACCGATAGGGTAAACTTTTCAACCATTGCATTATCATGAAAATTAGTCTAGGTTTTAAACAACAAAATCCAGTCATTCAAGAAAATACTCGGTTTTGACCGGGGGATGCCGATAGAGTTAAAAGACCAATTCAACCATAAGAAAAAAAACTACATGTTGACAACATATTAAATTATTTTGATATTCAAGTTTATAAAGCTGTTGGATTAGCTTTATCGCTCAAAGCATCTTGACAGAAAAAAAAGGTCAACCAACAATCAACAAAAACTCTATTTTTGCTTTTTCCCAAAAAAAAAAAAAAGCTCTCACATGGCCGCTTCTTCATCGGTAGCAACCCTAACGGGGCCTCAAGTGTTCATCAGCTTCCGGGGAGAAGATGTGCGCAAAAACTTCATAAGCTTTCTCGACCCTGCTTTGAGAAGAGCGAATATAAATGTCTTCATAGACGAGAATGAGTTCTTGGGCGCAGACCTAGCTAATCTGTTGACGAGGATAGAAGAGTCCGAGATCGCACTGGTAATTTCTCAAAGAATTATGCCGATTCAGATTGGTGCTTGGATGAGCTGGCCAAGATGAAGGAACGTAAGGATCAAGGTCGTCTCAAAGTGATTCCCATCTTCTACAAGCTGGATCGTTTCGTTGTTAAAGAACTTAGAGAAGACTTTAGCGATAAGTTCAGGGATCTGAAGCGCAGACATCTACACCAGCTAGAAAGAACTCAAAAATGGGAGGAAGCTTTAGTGTCTATTCCTGACATAAAAGGCATGCCCCTAGCAGAACAAAGGTTAAGTTTTCTCTTTTCTTTTGGTCCCTTATATTCTCTGTTTTTTGTTTCTTCTTATAAGTTATAACTGAAAATTTCAATCTGAAATCTAGACTAATAATCTCCCTAGGCCCTAGTTAAATAAGTCAGTAGTAGCCAAGTAGAATGTTACATCTAGAATCTTATGTTCTTGGTATACCTTTTTTTTTTTTGTCAACGTTCTTGGTATGCCTAAAGTATGTTGCAAGTTCAAATTCTGATTTCACGCCGAACCGGATAACTGTTTCTTGTAGAACTCCTAACCAAATATATACATAGAAAGAACAAGCTTGTTGATATCTCTCATCACTTGGTATGACAGTGACAGGACTGATAACGAATTCATAAACTCATTGGTCGTCGAAATTCAGAGATTGCTGGATCATATGGCTGTGAGAGGAAACCTGGCAAGAGAAACAAATCGTCAAGGAAGTTCCATGGTCCCTGCAAGGCAACTAGAAAAAGAAGTGAATCGTCAAGGAGGTTCCGTGGTCCCTGCAAAGAAACTAGAAAGAGAACTCAATCGTCAAGGAGGTTCTATGGCCCCTTCGATGGTTCCTGCAAGACAACTAAAAATCTTCCATTCTGATGATAGTAAAAAATGGGCTTGGAGTTTTATCAACGAAGCGCCAAAGTAATAATTTTCTTTAAAAAGAAAAAAAATACATTTTTAATGGAATCTAGAAATCTCTCTCTTAAATGACCATTTTTCTCAGATGAAAAAAAAAAAAAAGTTTAAGAAAATCAAGTTGTTTTGGTCATATGACTAAAGAAATTGTGATACAATTTACACAATATATTATTCTGAAAGAAAACTAGTTTTGATGTGGTCCTTATTATTGGATTTCAATGATTTTGATTTAATTATATGTTTTCAGCTTGCAACGATGATTAAAATCTACTGGCTAAAGATCATCGGAACTATATTGAGACGAGGGATCTAACACCAGGAACAAAGTACGAGGCCGTTTTCCTGGTGAAACTAGAAGATGGTGCGATTGGATGGGAGCAACCAGTGACTCTGAAGCTAAAGGTGGAACAACACGATGGGAGCGACAACCGGGTGGATCGGACTGAGAACTTGAAGGATTACATAGGCCACAACTGGGTGGATATTCTTGCCGGAGTTTTTGTGGTGCCGCCGAGAAATACGCCGGCAAAGATCACTTTCACCATGTACCAGTACGTGACCGATGATCGGAAAAAGGGTCTCGTCGTCAAAGGTGTTGCTATTCGTCCCACGAACTAATTCGCACAAGCGAAGCATATTATATTGGATCTTTCTATTTATCTATTATTTTTATTTGATTCCAAATCAAATAAAACGCATGTCTTTTTTCTGGTAAAAAGTATGCACCATGTATTAATTGGGAGATGATTAGTAATTGTTTTAATTTCATTTGGAGTAATGTTAAGTTGATGTTTTTTTTTTTGTTTTTTTGATAACTAGGGGGTGATTCAGACTTTTACCACCCGACTAATCTTCTATGGTGAGTGTAGCCGTTGCGTAGCCCACTCACCGGATTTTCAAAATGGTCTAAAGCATGACACCATTTCGATTGACCAAATGTGAGTGGTTAGATAATTTCGCACTTGCGGGGAATCGATCACTGGTCTGGATCAACATGACAACTTTTCCACAAGTGGGAACCACTAGCCGACTACTACTTGGTATGTTAAGTTGATGTTGAGCCAAATTAAAAAAAAAGAGTAGTATATACCATGTATTATAAATTAATGTGTCCATATAAGATGTACTTATAAGATTGGGAGATGACTAGTTCTCTCTCAAAGCCAAGCTATAGACCATGATATTTTAAACAAAGAATGTAGATTTTTTTTAATAGAAAGAACTTTGAAGAAATCTAAACAGTAATAAAAAAAATGTACAATCCATATGTTAACAAAATATAGAACAAAATGTTTACTCAATGTCTCTTATATATTATTGTATGTCATATCTCACTTCTAAATTTCTAATGTGAGGTGTCTAATATATATATATATATATATATTGAAACCAAAGAAGTACATTTCTTAAGCTTAAAATATTAAATGATCATATGAAGTATTCATCGACACAAGATCACGTAAAATTTTGGTTTTTAACTGCATGCACAATTAAGGGTCTATACAGCGATTAATAATTACTAGAACGAGTCACGATATATGCTGGCTGGCGGAATGTAATGGTCTAAGAGGCCTTACAGTGTTTTTGGCTAGACCAAGGTGGTTCTTCATTTTTACTTTAGTCATATTTTCCCTATTTACGTTTTCCATCTAGTTGTAAGGATTTCTGAAAGTTTCTAAAACGATTTAGATGATTGGAGATCGTCTCAATCCCTTCAATCACGATAGTAATCCTTAGAGGCGTACTATATCCCTGATAAATGTCATTTTAACAGAAATCGCTTACGCTTAAAGGTGTACTGAATTTAAGTTGGCCCCAAGTTTTAAATTTGTGTGGGTTTAGAGCAAATAAATTAGTTTGGGTGGCTAGTAATTCGCTCGTCTTTAATGGTAGAAAAACTATCTTTTTCCTCGGAACCAATGCAGGTTCGAAAGACTTCGGTTATAATATATGATTTTAACTGTTTATCTTATCTTTAACATGTTTTGTATTTTATTCATGTATCAATTTTGAACCTTCGAAAAGCGGACTCTTTGGCAAAGAACTCCGGGTTTCCTTGTTTTGTAATCGCCGGTTAAGAGTAATATAAGTTTGATGTTCTACAAATAAAGGTAGCTAGTCGAAAATGACAAAATTTTGGATATATCCATTTTTGCTGGTTCTAGTTGTTTGCATCTAGAGGTAGTTGTTTTTGAGTTAGACTAGATTGAGGGATTACACAACAACTTGAAGTAGTTAATCTTAATTTGTATTCGTTGTTATTTTAGAATTAAGATTGTCCACTGTATTTAAACTCCTTTTTTTAGAATTAAAATAAAGTATTGAATTCCCAAAAATCTTGACATCTCTGAATCAAGTGGTTAAAATATATATGTATTTTTTTGGAAAACAAAACTTTATTAACAAAAAGGATCATATCGTTTACCAAAAAAAAAGAAACATATCGTTGGTTATGAAATGAAAGATTACATAGCTTGATCCTCTGATCTCACCGCGTTCAAGACCTCAGTTTTAATGATATGAAGTTATGAACAAGTCCAATTATCTTTTAATTCTTCGAAGTTGCAATTTTTAATTCGACACTTGGATTATATGATTAATCTATGGAAAGACTTTATGAATTGGGGAGGTCTTTGAACACTTGGATTATAACTGAAGGACTTTAGGGAAGTAGACCCCTGCAACCAATCAAACATAATACCTTGTATCATGTATACACCTATATTAGATTCTAATAAAACTCGGTTTTGTAACCAAATAATATTAGTTTATATATGCACTAGTGGCTAATCCACGATTCGCGCAGAAGTTGTGTTTATTGACATTGTTAGAAAAAAATTCGATGATATCAAATATTTTCAATAAATTTTGTATTTCACAAAGTAAACAAAAAAATCAAATTTTAATATTTATAGTGTTTAATGGTTTTTATATCTACTTGATGTAATTATATATATATACAATATTTAGAAAACAATTACATAATATATTAATCAAAACTTTAAAATCAAATTTGGTTTGTATATATATCTGAATATTTCTATAGGTTTATGATTTCCGAATATCCATAATCACATACCTAATTCCGGATAGTTACATTAACGTCACGTTATTTCCACAAAAACATCATACAGTTAGTCATTTAATTATTTGGGAGTATCTCAATTCCCTGACGTGTTTTGAATTTGCACTCATAATCTCTCTTTCTCTCTCTCTCTCTCTCTCTCTCTCTCTCTTAGCCATTCTCAATGTCGCTTCTCTAACCTGAGCTCTGTATATTTGTGGGAGGACTTCACCCATTCTCTGTTTCGAAGATTAGGTTGAACATATTAACATTTTGGGATATCAAAATTTGCTTCGCATAATATATATGCATTCTCGCATACCCATTAAAAATCAGAGTTGTCATTCTAGTTTTTGGAAACTCCCATGAGTATTACTTACCATTTAACATGCATTTACTTTTATAATTTAATATTTTAATCTTCTTAAAATTTATATTTTTTTCTTATATTTTAGTTTTTTTAACTGTACATTTTGAAACGGATTTGGATATTCGTGGATATTAACAAACTCGGATCCGAGAATTTGTTTCTTGGATTTGGTAAAACCGGATCCAAATCCAATTTATCCTAAAATTATATGGTTTACTATCCATCGCAGTGTACACGTAATGCTGACAGTGGTTTCTCCCACATTGGGATATCTTCAAAAATTTCAAAAAAAATTACACCCCCACACTTTCAGGTATTTGTACGAATGTACAATACCTTTCCAAAATTTTATATGGCGTCTTGCCAATAACTTTATGTGGTAAGCAACGCTTCCCCCACATTTGCTGAGGCAACTCAAAATCATGCAACTTTGCATTCATCATCTTTTTGAGAGTTCGAAATTTGTATTTTGCAACTCCATTAGATTCAAGTGATCAAGAAACATTTTTTTTCCCGACGAGTAATGCCATGTTCTCTAAAGAACGCATTTAATGTTCATCGAACTCGCCTCTTCGTATCACATATTACTATTTTCATAGTTTTCTCAAGTTGGTTTTTAATTACCATATTGTATGCTTTGAACTTTTTCAATGCCATATTCTTGCTTCTTAGCAAGTATACTGATCTATTAAAATAGATATCAATGGTGGTAGGAACGTAATGCCACCATTCCATTCGATTGGTCCCAACCAGGTTGGCTTCTAAAACTACACTAAACGTGTCTGTTTCAGTCATATTGGTCTGGCATTTTCCATTGTCTCAACATTAGTCATGCGCTAACAGCACTAGGCATTAACGTGACAATCTGATAAAAATCAGAATATGGTGTTGATTCTGAAAATCACACAAGAGAATTTAAACAATAACTTTGATCGGAATCTCGTTTTATTAGATTAAACTCGGCGGAGTTACAAGATTGTTTTGATCGGAAAAAGACTTAAGAACTAAGAAAATAAAAGATGAGGTCTCTGCTCTCGATCTCCTTAGGTCTCGTAGATGATTGTGAATTTGGATGTGGTAAAGACCTCTCTATTTATAAGATCTTGAGTCGGCAACGATTAGGCAATCTTCCTTTTCCTAGATCCATCAGGAAAAGGAAGATTTCCTTTTTTCCCTTCGAGATTGGGAAATATTCCACAAATCTCGGAGGTCGGTTATCCTCCATGACGAGTTGGGCCTTAAGCGAGCTCGCATGCTGGCAACCGCGATCATGGGCTTCTTCTGGATTTAAACCATTGTAAACCGGGATCAATTGGGTCGGTCTCGGTTCAAACCAGGCTAAACCGGGGAGTGCAAAACTCACCTCCAACACCTGGCACAATCACATGTGGCATACCACTACCAATCTGAATTTGGTGCGTCGACTCACTAGACTTGTAACCATAACACCTTCACCGCAACCGGTATAATAAGATATGAACATTTATATAAACATCAGAATTCCAATCCGTATAGGTGGCAGACCACTCCCAATTTGGGATGTCGACTCACAATACATGTTGCCATCAAAACGTTTTTTATAAAAATATTTTTAGTAATACTTGTCGATTCGATTTGCATACAAACAAATCCGAACTAGTATACTAAAAACAATAATAGAAGTTCAATCGGATATATATTAAGCAATTTAAAACAAATGTGAAAAATTGCAATAAATAATTAAACTAAAATTTCCAAAATTAATCAATTCAAAAATTAACAATTTAATAAAGACAGAGACAAAGTCAAAGGCATATCAATGTTTCGATTTCTTTTGCTAATTAAATAACAAAGTGCAGAACCAAAACCAATTGACTAAAACCAAACCAGAGCCTTCATATATAATCTCATACCTTTGCCCAATAAATCTAGGGATAATTAGAAATATATGACCAATTAAGAAGACTTTTGTCCCTTTAAGACTTAAAATCTTAATTTTGTCCCATTAAGACTTAATTTAAGGTAAAATCAGTTTTACCTCTAATATTGAATTACTTAATATTAGCATATGTTTTATTATATGTAAAACATATGTATTTTCGTTTAAAATTGTAAAATTGTAAAACATATGAATTACTTTGTTACAACGACAAAAAAAATTCTTACCCAAAAAAAAAAAATTACCCTCTCAGTCTCCGCCGTCGCCTCCCGTAACTCCATCGCTGTTGCCTCCCCACTCTGTCTCCGCCGGCGATTGATTCCGACGGTAAGTCAAAAATTTCCGAAATTTCGGCTTCCTCCTCCGCTTATCCGTCTCCTCTACCTATTCAAACTCTCTTTTCAGTCGAATTTTGCTTTTTAGGGTTTTGAAATCCCAAATTGATTTTTTTCTGCTACTCCAATTGTTTTCGCTCTTGGTCCTCATCCATTTACTTGGGTTGTTGCATTCATTCCCAATTTGGTCATCCTCCTGTGTTATTTTAATCGTTGGGGATAAAAAGTCATATTCTGAATTGAAGATGTCAAGTTGCTACAGTGAATTTTACGGGAACAATGTTAATTCTAGGGCTGAGGATATTCTCAGTGGTATGCCTTTGATGAAGCTTATCTGTTTAACTGTGATCGATCTGATTCTTGCTCACCCTAAGAATCAGTTAGTCCCGAGAGCTACGTTTAGGCTCTTAAGCAAGCTTGTCTTTGCATTGTTTCTCATTTGATGTTTTCTATAAGATGTAATTCATGTTTGATTACATGATATTTAAATATTTGAAGCTGAGATTTCAGTGATTCTACTATGTGATGTACATTGCATGGAAGGGTTTTGTCTCCAAATTTTGTATTTAGTATAATTTATGGACGATGTTGTTTACTTGTTGCTTAGTCTCTGTTGCTTAGTCTCTGTTCTTAGTATAATTTCTGGACGGTGCTAATAACTTCTGTAGTCTCTGTACTTACAGAATTATTTAGTGAATTAGAAAGTGTCTAGTTCCTGGTTTTTGGTACAGCTTGCTTTAGTTATTGGTAATACTTGTAAATGCTTCTTGTCTACTGTTTACAAATTTAACAATTGTTGTTGTTGTTTTTATTTTTTGTAGGTATGGATTTGGAATTGCCAAAACTGATATTTAGACAAGGAATTGAGCCATAAGTAAAAAAGATTAACAACCGCTGCACGTTGGCCATTCTAACCCCACTGAAGGAGAAGCTAAAAGATGAGTACTACAAGGTTTTACGAGATCCAGTCTTCAGTTCGATTGTGGCAATTTATGAAAACGGTCTCGCGTATTCAGCTAGATTGGTCCACACATTCATGTGTAAGCAACTCGTCACTGACAAGAAATACGAGCTATGGTTCGTGTTTGCAGGGAGGCCTCTCAGATTTTCTCTCCAAGAATTTCATGCAGTTACTGGGCTCGACTACAAAGACGCCGAGAACTGCAACTTCGAGAAATGGAAAGCTGATGGTGGTTTTTGGAGTAAGTTGCTACTGAGTGAAAAAAGGAATAAGCGTAAAGAAAATAATGGAGGTACACCTAGAAGATGTACACAACTGGAAGCGTGAGGACAGATTGAGGTTGGTGTACTTGTGTGTTATTGCGGGTTTAGTCATGGTGCAGAGTGCGAGTGTTAATATCCCACACAAGTACATCAAATTGGTGATGGATATAGGTCAACTTCAGAAGTACCCATGGGGTCGTCACTCGTTTGATCTTCTAGTTGAGAACATCATCAAAGCTCGGGTGAAGTTGTCGCACCCCAAAGGCTACACTTTGGATGGCTTTTCACTAGCATTACAGATTTGGATTATGGAGGCGATTCCAGATTTCAGAACATTGTTGGCTAAAATATTCGATAATGATATCACATTTGTTCCTAGATGCTCTAATTGGAAGGGATTTGCAAAAGTTTGGTATGAAGAGATTAAGCAACTAGAGAGTACTTTTACAAAGAAGGTGAGTTTTTTAAAGAAAAAATAACATTTATGTTAGTACAACTATTTATTTGTCTACGTACAATTTTATTTATTTTTTTGTTTATTTTTTTGTAGGAATTTCTCTATCCATACATATCTTCCACGGGGAATTTCGATATAATCGAAGCAGCTGAATTTGTAAGGGCGGATGAAATGACTGATGGGAGAGTAGATCGTATGAAAACGATGATTGCTGGGGATAATGACTGGAGTCACCATATTTGGGATGTTGAAGACGCAATTACCACTTCGTCAGAGGTTAATGGCCAATCTATAGAGGTTGAGAATGTCATTGATGATGATGATAATGAAGTTGGAACTCCAAAGGCTGTAGGAAGCTCTGTTTCTGGTTTGAAGAGTGGCAAGAAAAGGGTAGCTGATCATGGTTTCGAGGCACGCAAACAGAAGCTGTTGTGCCAACGTTCAGCTGGAAAAAACCAAGCTTTCGATGAAGACATTAAGTCTTTCATTGAAGGAGTGTTTCAGGCTTCATTCAAGACTTTGAAAGACAAGATGAATGAAGGATTCCAAAGTTTAGAGAATAAGTTTACATTGCTTAATGAACGATTGGACAAATTGGAACCATCAACCGGTTTAATCCCCTCCACTGCCGAGACATCTGCGCCCAAAAAAAGGTAAGAAAGACAAGAAACTTGAAGTAATGATCTAGTTTATTTGGATATTGTCACTTTTTGGATTACAAGTTGTTTGTTGCTTGTTTAAGAGTTTTTGGAATGTAATATAAACGGTTATTGTTGTAACTTGAGATTGTAACATATGTTTGACGGTTATTGTTGTAACTTGAGATTGTAGCATATGATTTTTTTTGGTAATGTGCAAGTGCTATATATTGACGCACTAATGGTTAGCTAAGGGACTAGGAGCTTGCATTTTTTTTGTTTATTCAAGATTTAGAATATACTATATTCCGTATCGTCTATATATGTTGCGGTTTGAATGGATCTTTCATTTACCAATAAGTATAGATTTGTAAGACTTTCCAGTAGTTTTTGCACGTGTAAGTTATGCAATCAAAAATAGCACGTGTGAAGCAGCCATGATATAGCAATAAAAAATAGCACGTTTTTATATTGTTGTTTTATTTTGTAATGTAATATGAAATTCTTGGTTTATTTATTACCAGGCCGATAAAACAGAGGATCTACACAAAGTATTGTTGAGTCAAGTATCAGATATCGATTTGTTAATGGGTAGCCAGGATTTTCTAAAAAAAACAATGGGTTACCTCTATCAAGCTTCGTTTGTAACCGGATTCGATCCAACGCCGCCTACAAAAGATGAAGAACTAATCCAATTGTTGACCCCAACCACTTCGTTAATAGTCGTGAAAACCACGAGTCCGGAAAGACATGGTGAAAAGTCAGCAAATTCACCCTGGACCTTCATACCATTGTCAGATTTGGTACGAAACCCAAAAGACGATGCTGATTACCCATTAGTTTTCATGTCAGAAGAATCTTGGACACAACTATTTGAGTGGTCTATGTCGCCCAAGTAAGTTTCTTCTTGTTCGATCTTTTTGTAATTCTGAATTTGTCTCTCTACTTTGTGTCGGTATTGATCATTCATTCATCAATTTTTTTTTGAAATTGTCTTCCAATTTCAGAGACTTACAGATTGGTCCAAGTGTTTTTTCATATGACTTAGCTCATCGTATAATGTCACGTGACGAATGGCTACGAACCGAAGTGAGTATTATACTTGATATTTAGCTTATCAATTTTACACATACACAACATATTAACACATTTTTTTTCAGGATATAGATGCAGTTATGTACTTATTTCGGGAGAACACATCTCTACGACGATGGAAACCAGATCGTGTTGTCTTCATGGACTGTTCATTCAGCGTCCGAATCTATGGTGCATTGAAGAAGTTTTTGGATAATAAAAAGTTATACAAATTGGACTCTTGGCTTTTACATTATGGAACCAGTGAGTTTCCATCTCATGGAAGAACACACAAAGTTTGGGATGTTGACGTTGATTGTCTCTACACTCCGGTCCATGTCAATGGTAATCACTGGATTTCTTTATGCATCAATTTCGTTCAAAGAACAATTGAAGTATTCGATTGTACAGGCTTGAACACAACAGATATGTGGAAGCATTCGCAGTTCTTATCCCTAGGATTGTGAAGGAAGTTCAGTCACCGAAAACTAGGAAACAACTGAATATTAAACAGTATTCAATCTTCTACGTCCTGATAAAGCCTGGTTTGAATAAGAGTCATTGTGATTGTGGAGTATATGCGTTGAAATACATTGGGTGTCACATGTTAGGCCTAAGCCTTTCTTTGATGGACGATGACAACATTCGGGAGGCTCGGCAGAAGATTGCATTTGATCTTTGGCAAGCGGCAAATGATCCGGTGATGATTGATAGAATGTCGAAATATGTACCTACTAGAGGTGAGTCTGATTTTGTCGAACTTGATTGAGATAGTCAAATTTTCATGTAGCCTGATTTTATTCTTTGTAATGAAACCCATTTTTAGTTATTTATGTAGACTTATTTTGTTATGTCGTCCTCTTGGTTTTGGGTAGGCTCTTTCTCTTTTTCAAAAACTGATGAATATTAAACTGAATAAGAGAACCACATGAAAAGGTAAACCATAGAATTTTGTCTAAAAGATAGAATTACACATGGAAAAAGCACCAACAATTACAACAAAACAAACAAGTTTCTTGACTATACCCTTGAGATGGATTAGCTCATGCTCGATCTTTTTGTTCTTCTCCTCGATCTCTTCTAGTTTCTCCATCAAATCTTTCTCTGAATTTAGGATTTTTGTTATGTCTTCAACAAACAGCCTCTGATTTTCCGCAAGAACATCAAACTCTTCCATCTTCGCTTCTTTAGCCCATTTGAAAACATGGCCATAGTCACCCTAAAACAAAAAATTATACAACGGATTTACCAAAAGAAATGAAGTTTTGTCATATGGAATTTCGGACTTACTTGTTTTGCAGCAACACATTTGTAGAATTTCCTATTAGGATTCTTAGACGTCGTAGAAAAACATATTATGGTTTTCTCTCCACATCGACATCTTCTCGGTATCCCTCTACTTGATGGGGCCATCGAACCTGATGAGATGTAACTCATTTCCTATATAAACAGAAAGCGTCAAACATCAGTTTCTCTAAATCTCACAATGAAAAAGCAATACTTCGGTTAATATAAAGCTCAGATCTCACAATCATTATTCAAACCCCGCAATTCAAACCCAAAACCTAGAAATTCATTCCCAGATATTCAATCCCAGATATTCAAACTCAGAAATTGCAATGGATCGTACAAAGCAAATCGAATACCATAGGCGTTGAGAATAATTAGACGAAGAACGGTGATGGATTTTGTTGTTTCGTTTTAAAGGAATCAGTCGATAATTTGAAGACATAATTGTGTTTTAAAAGTGGATCCGCAAATAACCTAGTTTGAAAAAAAAATGCAAAGAGCTCACGTATAGAATCGAACTCAAGACATGGGATTCAGATATTGTGGGCGTAACTAGCGGTGCTAAGCACCTCATTTGTTAGTTATTTGAAAGTTATACATTTATTATACTTGACCCCTTAATTTATTTTAAAAAATAACTTTGGAATTTTCTGGGTTTTCCTTTGACAGTTTCTTAGGACGCTAAAGAATTCAGAAGACAAAAACAGATTGAAACGAACCAAAAAAAGCAAGGTAGTTAACGAAACATATAAAACTTGAGTCTTCAAAACTAGCTAGTTAACGAAACATATAAAACTAGAGTTTTCAAAAACAGTTTGAAACGAATAAAAAAAAACAAAAGAAATCAAATTATTCGAGTGATAACAAACGCCTATATTGCCATGTCACATGTCCCTCTCTTGTGACATTCCATACCACAGTGACTACACTTATGTTTTTTAGGCCCTTGTGATGTTTGTGAAGAACGTATCTTGTCTTCAACTTCGTGTCTTCGTTTTCTTCGTCTACCAGCTGCTCTTCGTGTTTCCGGTGGTAGAACTTTCGCTTGTTCAACTTCCAATGGGACAATCCATGCGTCCTCAGTAACACTTATTGGATTAATGCATTCCTCATAAGCCGTTCTCCATGCAGCAGTAGTATACCTTTAAGTCAATTTGTACTCAAATTATTAACAAAAGTGGTGCCAAATATTAAGTTTAAGAAATAGTGCAATTGTATGCCTTGCATCGGTTATTGGGTGTGACTCATTGCCCACTGAAAAAGCTGCTTTAATGGCGTGTCTGCAAGGAATTTTTACTAAGTCATACTTTTTACATGAACACGTTCTTCTGTCCAAATCAACAAGACAGTTAATTACGTCGCCTTTCACTAGAAATCGATTCTAGTTAACCGGATAAACAATAAAGAATTTACCCTTCTCAATCCTCCTATCGATCTTTTTCTCCACCTCAATGGTTAAAGGGTCCTTCTGCTTTGAGCTTTTTAATTTACGCTCATAAAACCACCGGGTTAACATTTCTCTTATGCTATCCAACAAAGGAATAATTGGATACTCTCTAGGTGATAACAATGCAGCATTTAACGATTCAGCGGGGTTATTGGTTCTAACGTCATACCTGAATCCCGGAAATTTGCAACGAGCCCATTTTGTGACATCAGCCTCCTCTAGATATTTTCCAACGAACGGACTAATGCTACAAATATCTTTGAATCTCCTATCAAAATCAACAACCATGTATTCTCTTGAAACCTTTGTGATCATTCCAGTCAAACCCTTTGTCTTGAAATATGTAACCACATTATTCATCAAATGGTGGATGCAAATTCCATGAGAAGAAAGCGGGTACACTTTACCAAGTGATTTGATAACGGAAGTATTTCTATCTGACACAAAAGCCAGACCGAGCTTGTCCGCAATAACAGCCTTAAGCTGCATTAAAAACCACTCCCATGAACGGTCGTTCTCTGAATCAACAACCCCAAATGCAATTAGGTAAAAGTTAGAGTTACCATGTAAAGCTGTAGCAACAAGCAGAACTCCTTTGTATTTACTCTTCAGAAACGTACCATCGACAACAATAACCCTACGAATGACTTTGTAGAATCCTCTAATTGATTGACCAAAAGATATAAATAGATATTTGAATCTACCATCACAATCAATTTCGTAATTAGTATGCGTACCCGGATTAGCTTCTTTCAACATGTGCAAGTATTTTGGAAATTTTCCATAACTTTTCTCCGGAATACCTCTAACAGCATTAACTGCATACTCACGAGACTCCCATGCTTGGATATAAGAAATCTCACATCCATGCTCTGTACGCATAATCTGTATGATTTCTCTCGGTTTAGGCCCTTCCTTGACACCCTCATACTTATTCATAATCAGACTGCCAATTGTTTTCGCTGAAGGAGTCCTAGCGTAATTCTTTTTTCTGGAAGGAACACACGTATGTTCAGCCACATACTTGTTGATTTTGAAATACGCTGACCCGTGTAAACTCTCTGCACGAACACGCCAATTGCAGTCATTATCCTTGTACCGTATATACCACCATTGTTTTGTTGATTTTTCAACAGTGTAGTCAAAGTTATGCTTCATTGCACAAATTTCCAGAGTCGCCTTCATAAAGTTTTTGCTTCTAAACGTTTGGTCCTTCTTTACACCATATGTCAACCAAAACCGAACTTTCTTTTCATTGTCTTATTTGTTTTCACAAATTATTCCATAATCGCCATCTACATGATCATTGTTTTTCAAGTCATCAATCGTCTCTACTACACTCCATTCTTCTGGCTTTTCACAAAACTTAGCATCATCGTCTCTACTAGTAGAATCAGATGGCTCCTTATTCAAATCAATCTTTCGTCGTTCATCTGTAAATGTGACACACAAACGTATCGACGCATTCTTCCTTACATACTCAACAAAGTTTTTCAATTGACGATAAGTTGTGATAATAACTGGAGGAGATTCTAAGTCATCAATCAAATTGCTTGGTAGATAACTAAACTCTATATTCTGTTCGACTACTCCATAGTTCTCCATAACCATCGTTTCTAACTCAACAAGCGTGGTACTTGATTCCAAAGTAAGTAATTTACCTCTTTTTTCTTCATCGACAATGAAAATCCACCCCTTATTGATATCCGATCTCCATAAACCAGAGGAAACATACATATACAACATATTTGAAGAAGAATTTTATCGAACAAGAACACGTAATGAAGAAGAACATGTAGCAAAAAGCTCTGGGAAATCCAAAGTCACGTTTTGTGAGGAAGAGAAACGTGAAAAAAGTAAAAAACGTGAAAGGAGAAAGGAAAAGAAAAGGAAAACAAAAAGATTTTAAAAGATTTTCAGTTTTTAAAATCCTAGATTTTCTCAGGTTTTCTCAGATTTTCAGTGGAATATATATTCTACGTTCCCATAGAACAAAGACAAAAGAGGGGAACTTATATTCTACAAAACGTAGAATGTATAGGAAAAGGTAGAATACGTATTCCAACATCTGTAGAATGTAACACAAGTTGTAAAATATATATTCTATAGGCCAAGTATAATGCAAAACAAGTTGTAGAATATATATTCTATAGGCCAAGTAGAATGCAGAAGAAGTGGTAGAAAATAGATTTCACCTACGGTAGATTATAGAATATATACCAGAATACACATTCTACAAAATCGTAGAATTGGTACGATTTGGTGAATGTGTATTCTACACATCGTAATATTTCCTTAAAAAATATTTTTCAAATCAAAATATTTCCTTAAACAATTGTAGAATATATTTTTATTTCCATTTTTAGAATTTACGATTTTTCTAAGTATTTAAAATATTAATTTTATAACTTTTTACATTAATTAAAAGGTATGTTATTCAAAAAGTGACAAAAGTCCAATAAATATTAAGGGGACAAGAATCTCTTAAATTGGTCATATATTTCTAATTCTCCCATAAATCTAAGCAATAATGGAGAGATGCGGAGGTTAAGTAACTTACGTAATTCAAATTGATTCTCAATTGTGAATAAAGGAGTGAATAAAGGAGACAATCAATTTTGAATTAAAATGCTTTGTTGACCACCAATTTAAAACAAACGTGAGCCAAAATTAAAAATATATATGCATCAAATACATATAAAATTTTGAAACACAAAAAATGGTATAATTGATCAATGGCCCATTTACCAAATTCCGAAGCCCGACTTCGGATATCTCCTTCCTTCCGATACACTAAATGTATCCAAGGTTTTTTAAAACCTTGTTATAATATCGCCATTTTATATACGAGAAGAATTTCACCTCAAGTTTCCAATGTGTGACATTATACAAATGTTACATTTTAGGCGTTACAAGCAACCCACTTTGAACCTTAAAACAAAGCTAATGGCAAATCAGTTAGTGCGTAAGAGCAGTAATCGTTTCGCAAACTCGCTTTTTAGAAGCGTTCACGGAAACGTTAAACGTTCGATAATGAATCGTTTTAGAGTTAAACATTTCGCGGAATCGCTAAGAGAAGCATTGGCAAAACTGTTTTAGAATCGTTTCAAAAACGATTCGCAGAAACACTATGCAACGGATCGCAAATCCGTTATCGTTTTAGAAAATTGAAAACGATTCAAAAACGTTTGGCGAGAATTGCTATAGAGCGTTCACCTAAACGTGTCAACTAACGGTTTTGAAACCGTATAGAAAACGTTTTTAGAAATCGTTTAAAACTCTCTTGAAAACCACAATTTCAATCCGATTTTAGCGATATACTAAAAGCGGATTTATTGAGTTAAGATTGTAAGGACCACAAAAATCCAGATAAAAAATGCGATAAGAAAGTAATAAACGAGAGAGAAGACACGATAATAAACGCAACGATATTAAAGAAAAAATTATAAAAGGAATGCATAGGCGAGATTGGATCTCTTTCCTTAATTCAATAAATCGTCCGTATTGTGTGACGGTTTGAAGCGATTTTCGAATCCTATGATACAACGTGTTTGAGACCGTCTCGCAACACCCGAGAACAGAATCTACAAACTTTTAGACTACGATATACTCTCGAGACACTTACTTGAAAAGAAGTGTGAGATTGCTAGAAACTTTCTTTTGTTTTTGCTTTGAGAAATCATGTAAAATGAATGAGACTAGAGACATGAATATATAGCCAGAGAAATGATGTTTAATTCCCCAAAGTTTCTAATGTGGGATAAAGACACTTTTCTCTTTAACCGCCAAGCAACGAAACTTATGACTTTTCCATGAGTGCAATGACCCATTTCTCATTCATTTTCGTTCAATTTAATAAGCCAATTGGCTTTATTAAAAAAAATTGATCCAAGACCAACAAGGTTCTCTGTCTCTATATGTCTCTCTCTCTATAGATATGGTTTAATACATGACGATTAGATTATATACATATGTATTGTTGGAAAAGGGCAATGGAAGAGGAAGAGAATGGAAACTCCCAGTTCCTGTACACCACGAAGATTTTGAATTTCTAATAAAGAAGTTAGCTCCGCCTACACCACAAAGATTTTGAATTTCTAATAAAGAAGTTAGCTCCGCCGCTCACGGCGGTTTTACTCGCGGTGTCGCCGATCTGTTACCCTCCAGGTAACCCAAGCTTTTAAATTTAGAGTGTATATTATTTGATTTTGGTTGAGACATTGCAGAGTAACTCTTCTTTTAAGGCAATCGTATGCTCAATGATTTATAAGTTAAGAGTATGTGTGTAGAGCATGTCTCTCACTCTCAGTCTCTGTTTGTGAAAATTGAATAAGATTTCTAGGAAAAAGAAGACAACCAGTCTGATTTGTTGTTTCATTCAAGAATGTTTCCTTGTTGAAACTACTGATATGGAATCTGAAATTTTACTCTGAATCCGGATTCTGACTAAATCAATGTAACCGGTGCTGCGGTGAATCGTTGAGCAAGCAAATTGGAATCGGAACATAAGAAAATGAAAAGCTTCAAATGTGTTCATGAAGGTTTCTTGCTTCTGTGGTGATTTCTTGCTTTCGTGGGTATTGTGTGGTGTAGAATCTCTTGGGCAAAATTTGGATATACAAAGAGGAGCAACATTGTTTAATAGAGCTTGTATCGGGTGTCATGATACAGGTGGAAACATTATTCAACCAGTGAGTTTAACATTATAACATTTTCCAGTAGAGCTTCTCTTGTAATCTTTCATCTCTTTAGGAGTAAATAAGCTCATATGCTTCTCTTTCCAGGGCGCAACGCTTTTCAC
This sequence comes from Eutrema heterophyllum, assembly GCA_002933915.1. Classification (NCBI taxonomy): domain Eukaryota; kingdom Viridiplantae; phylum Streptophyta; class Magnoliopsida; order Brassicales; family Brassicaceae; genus Eutrema; species Eutrema heterophyllum. Next base: position 718,685 of record PKMM01036815.1, read on the forward strand.
AAGTGACCTCCAAAGGTAAAATAACCAATGCTCTACGCTCACAGAGCCGTGTCTTGTGTGCATCTATCAGATTATGACCGGGGGCAAAAAAAATAAAAACAAAGGTTAGACAAATCTTTGACTCTTAAGATTCACGATGGTTTTTATACAGAAATGGAGTTGATACCGAGGAGGAGATATATCGTGTTACCTACTACGGAAAGGGAAGAATGCCGGTGAGACCTCTTTCAAGAGCTTCCTTGTATAAAAATGAGAGTTCCCTTCCACTTGCCTATATTATCTGGTGAGATAAATGTCTGACGATTTAGTTATTAGGGTGAAGGGTATGTTATCTATAAATAATTATCCCCATATATAGATAATTTTGTTATCCAGTGAAAGTTATCTATAGTTTCCGACCATTTTCTCGAAATCCATTTTTTTTGCCTTTACCGTTCAATATTCAGGTTAAGGATTTATTTGAGTTTAGGGATTAATTTAAGGGGTTTGGGGTTTAGGCTTTGGAGTTTATGGTTTAGTGTGTTTAGGGTTTAGGGTTTCTCAATTTTCTTAACTATTCAAATATTGTTCCGAGAAAACTATTTTACAAACTAACTCAAATAGCCGTATAAGATAGTTATCTATAAACACGATTTCCTTAATTAGTTCGAAGAACTTTACCCACTAAATAACTTTATTAACATTATAACCATAACCTGGTAATCTGGTTAACATGATAATAAAGTCAAAGCAAAATCGTGTGTTTGTGTCCAAGTTATTTTTTGAAAACATATATAATATTTTATATTCCAAATGGGATACAAGTGGTCAAGTCTTCTACAGCGACGACATATATAATTAAAATTAGTTAGATAATAATGGATACATTAAAATTAGTTTTATAGGAAAGAGAAAATAATTTAGACCAAAATATCATTATCTTTTTTTGCTTATTATTCTCAATGTCATTACCATGTAAATTGTGTTATCAATGAATAAAACCGGCGATATTGTTTATCAACCGCCGTCGATACTGTTCATTTAATGTCGTCGACACTATTTATTATCGGAAAACATAATATCTGGTACTTGCTAGCTAGCGTGCTAACAATAATATATGATACTTGTTAAAATGCTAACAAAAGTATCAAATATTACTGTTAACGTGTTAACAATAATATATGATAGTTGTTAACGTCTCATATGATACTTGTTAGCGTGCTAACAACAATATCTGATAATGTAACGTATTAACATAATATGTTAGCGTGGTAACAATAATATTTTATACTTGTTAATATGCTAACAAAAATATCCGATATTTATTAACGTCTTAACAATAATATATGATATTTGTTGACGTGCTATCAAATACTTATCAATGTGCTAACAATTATAACAAATATCAGATATTATTATTAGCACGTTAAAAGTATCATATATTATTGTTAATACATTAACATATTTTGTTAACACTTTACAAGTATCACATGTTATTGTTAGCACGTTAACAAATACCATATATTTTAGTTAGCATGTTAACAAAAAAATATCGAATATTACGTTCTCCGATGATGAATAGTGTCGCCGACTTTAGATGAACAGTGTCGGCAGCGGTTGGTGTTCAGTGTCGCCGATTTTATTGATTGATAACATAGTTTTTGTATTAATGGCATTATATGTAGTTATTTGAAATTTAAAAGGTATTAATGATTTTTTTATTTCTCTATCCTACTTTTTTAATTTTGGATTATCCATTGTTACTTGCTTAATCTTCATATTATAAATTGTTAGATATTGATAATACTCTATTTTCTAAGCATTTAATGCTCTATCTCCCATTTAACGTAGTCATTTGCTCACTTTGTAAACCTATAAAGGCATGTCAAAATTTATGTACACCCAGAGAGAAACTAATTTCAAATTATCTATATCTAGTTACCCAATTTTCTAGTCAACTGAGGCTAGTTACCTCAATCACCCATTTCAATATAATTGTTTTAATTATTTTTGGGCCTTTTTCATAAGGATTTTTATAGAAAAGTTGCGTGGATTTTGGGCATAGGCTCTCTCGCCACCCCTTGAAAACGGCTTTGTAGATAGGGGTGGAGCTATTATCCGCGATCTGAGATTTGATTCAGAATCCGCTCCAAAAATCTGGATATCCGAGGGGGTCGGATCCGGATAGTAAAATCGGATCCGTCAAAACCGGATCCGGATCCTTTAAATATATTAAAATGTTCTATTTTATTAATAGTTTTTTTAATATCTTGAGATTATATATAAAAAATAATGAAAATAAAAGAAAATATTTTTATAATAACGGATTTTACTTTTTTTACAAAATATTATATAAAATTTTAATTTTATCATTATTTTGAATATTTTAATTTTTTTTTTTTTTTTTACAGATTCGGATCCGGATATCCGCAAATATCTTAATATCTAGGCGGATATCCTAAGTCTATATATCCGGAGAGCACGAATCCGGATACGGATAATTAAAACTCGGATCCGGCAGATACGAATACGGATCTGAATATCTTGAAATTTCTGAATATCCGGGTCCGTCACAGGGCCCACATATATGATAAACATTTTCCTGCACTATAAAAGTCCGAGAAACATTATGTCACACTATCTACAAACCGATCCCAAAAAAATAATTTTACTAAAGACCCTTAGATCTCCACAAACTTTCACAGCATATTCACTTGATTTATTTGAGAAGAGAAAACAAAAAATTACATGCAAGGTAATATTTTGTGTGTGGGTGGGTGTGCTTATACGAACCGCAATTTTTTTTTTAATTAATAACCTTTGAATAGTAGTTCGTGTCTATCTTATATATACTGTGCAAAAAAGAGAAGAGGTCGAGAAGAAGAATAAGGCTGCAAATGGTTGCACTTTTAGGAGAAAAATAGATTCCTCTCGAGTTATACCATTAGGTTGAAAATAAAAAATAAATTTTTGTAACTCATTCCATGTTAGTTAGATGAACAAAGAAAAGAAATATAAGGAAAAATTTTCTTCACTAACAAAGAAAATAACAAGTTGAAAAATATTATTCTATATTTTTTCCACTAATTTTTATTCATTTTGTTAGTTTGGAAGACCACCATTTGCACCCTAAGTCAATTTTTTTTTGTTTTCCCTTGGATGGAATGGAAAAACCCAATGACTTGTTTCGTCCAACGTAATTTGTAAGCAACGGTATTAAATCGGGGGAGGTTTTGGGGTTCATAAAACTCCACGTGGATTCATATCTGTACAGCTTGAAATATGTGGATTCGAGATAATTACGAATTTGAGAAGGATGTTTTCGTCTTAATTTTCAACAATCAGGAAGTTACATACGTTTGGCTCAAAATCTTTTTAGATCTACAATTATGTTACTAGTTTGGCGAATGCACAAAACAAAAACTATTTCTTTTAAACGTAGATTTTGGGTTGCAATTCGAATTCGATAGCACTAAAACAATATTTCTCTAATCCTATTAGCTACCTCGCGGATATGAATTTACAAATCATTTTGTCCTCAAAGTTTTTGTTTGATAAAAATTCTCATCATATAGAATAGGAATATATATNACAAATTTGCAACAGAACAAGTACGTAGATGTTAGGACAAACTTAGTGAGTAAAAAAAAAATTCACAATTAGTGCATAATAAACATAATATTGTAATCTAAAAGTTATAGCCAAGATAAATGATATAAGAAATCATAAGATAGTTATACCATATTCAATTAATTCTTAATTAGTGTTTTTCAGAAGATCATATAACAATTGTGGTTAACTGAGTTTTGTAAACTGGTGGTTTATACTTGAGAGCATGCGTGTGTGAATTGACGGAAAACAAAGAAAAAAATATTTGAAGTTGTGCGCCAAGATACAACAAATCTTACGTATCGCAATAACTACAAGATTATTGACTGGTGACTAAATACGTTTTGTGCATTACACCGCCTCAACAAAGTGAGAAAGAGATTGATAGAAGAACGGTGCGTTTGGTTTAAGTTAATGAGATAACGAATCTAGTTTCAACATAAATATTAATGTAGGCCACACCTACACAACGATAAAGTAGTCAAGGTCGTCGACTTTTGTGTTGATTTATGTTTACGGAAGTTTCCTTCACCGCGATGCTAGAAAAGTCCGATTCGAATATGTTCTGACCAAACACGTACTCTAATAAATCACTATAAATCATCAAACCTATGTAGATTCATTTTCATATGCAAAAGAGAGAAATCAATAAGAGAGTTCATTAAAAAAAAAAAAATGGGTTTGAGTGTTCATCATCTTCTATCCAATTCATGTACTCTTCTGTCTTTTTTTCTTCTTCTACTTATGTTTTCAGTTTCAACATTTTCCATTGTTGGGTCAGCTTCTTTTTCTTTAAATACGGACAGAGAAGCTTTGCTCTCGTTCAGGTCCCAAATTAGCCAAAACCCACAATCACTTTCTTTCTCTTGGGACCAAAACATAACTCCTTGTAATTGGACTGGCGTGTCTTGCAACACACGTAACAGAAGAGTAACTTCCATCAACCTCTCTGGCCATGGTCTCACCGGTTCCATAAGCCCAAGTATTGGTAATCTCTCTTTTCTCACATCTCTTCAACTTCAGAATAACCAACTTCGAGGTCCGATTCCAAAAGAGATCACAAATCTTTTTCGTCTAAGGGTTCTTAATCTAAGCTCCAACAGCTTAGAAGGATCCTTACCTTCCAACCTAAGCAACTTATTCGAACTACAAATCCTTGATCTAACCTCAAACACAAACACGGGTCTCGTTCCAAGCCAACTTGGTGATCTCAAGAACCTAAATATCTTAAAGTTGGGCAAAAATCTGTTATATGGACCAATTCCACCATCTCTTTCAAACATTTCATCTCTCACTGTTTTAAGCCTAGGCACAAACTCTCTTAGGGGTCCAATTCCTTACGAACTGGGTCGTCTTCAAAGGCTACAAGTCCTCGATCTCACCATAAACAACCTCACCGGAACAATTCCTCCTTCTATTTACAACATCTCTTCTCTAGTCTCGTTGGTTCTTGCTTCAAACAACTTATGGGGTCAATTTCCTAGCAACATAGGAGACACACTTCCAAATCTCTTGGTTTTTAACGTGTGTTTTAACAAGTTCATCGGAGAGATTCCAGCTTCTCTATATAACCTCACAAACATTAAGGTTATCCGCGCTGCACACAACCTTCTAGAAGGGACCATTCCATCAAGACTAGGCAATCTCCCATTTCTAGAAATGTACAACGTTGGATTCAACAAGTTAGTTTGGGGTAGAGATCAAGATCTTGATCGTTTCATCATGTCTTTGAGTAATAGCTCTCAACTTAACTTCCTTGCATTTGATGGAAATCTCTTGGAGGGTGTAATTCCGGTATCTATTGGCAATCTTTCAAAGAAACTTTCCAAACTTTTTATGGGAGGAAACCGCTTCACGGGTAAAATCCCTGAATCCATTGGCTATCTCACAGGCTTGACTCTGCTTAACATGAGTGACAACTCACTCACTAGTGAAATCCCTCAAGAGATTGGGAAATTGAAAGGTTTGCAAGTGCTGGAACTTGCGGGAAATCAACTTGTTGGAAGAATCCCTGATTTTCTTGGTGATCTTAGTGCGCTAAATGAGATTAATCTATCGGAGAACAAACTAGAAGGTATGATCCCACCATCTTTTGGAAACTTCAAGAATGTCTTATCCATGGATCTATCCAACAATATGTTAAATGGAAGCATACCAAATGGAGTTCTTAATCTACCTAGCTTGAGCGCCGTCTTGGATCTATCTAAAAACCTATTTTCTGGTCCTATTCCTGAAGATATAAGTCGCCTCAAAAGCCTTGTGAGTCTAGATCTCTCTAGTAACAAGTTTTCAGGCAACATTCCTTCATCTATCAAAGGCTGTCAAAGCCTGGAGAGGCTAAACATGGCTATGAATAATCTAGATGGACCAATTCCGGATGCATTAGCAGAAGTGAAAGGTTTAGAGTTTCTAGATTTATCTTCAAACCAATTTTCCGGTGTTATTCCTCCAAAACTTCAAGATTTACAAGCTATGAAGTTCTTGAATCTCTCATTCAACAACCTTGAAGGATGGGTCCCAAGCAACGGGGTTTTCAAGGATCGTTCTAGAGCTTATATGGAGGGAAATCCAAAGCTTTGCATCAACACCACTTGTCGGAAAACTCAGGTGCGCAGAAAGCTTTTGAAAGCGAGCATTATTACATGCGTGGTTGGTTTAGTTGCAATAGGCGTGATAACTTTCTTGATTTTGAAAAGAAAAGCAAAAAAGTCTATCACATCTACATCATCATCAAATTCACTCATCAAGGAACCGTTCATGAATGTCTCATATGATGAGCTGAGGAGAGCTACTGAGAACTTCAACCCTAGAAATCTTCTCGGTGTTGGAAGCTTTGGATCGGTATTCAAAGGGGTAATACGAGAGGTTGACGTCGCAGTAAAAGTCATCGATCTCAAAGCAAATGGGTACTATAAAGGCTTTACCGCAGAGTGTGAGGCTTTGAGGAATGTAAGGCATAGGAATCTTGTGAAACTAGTAACTTCTTGCTCAAGCATAGACTTCAAAAACACTGAGTTTCTGGCTTTGGTGTATGAGTTTTTGAGCAATGGAAGCTTAGAAGAATGGATCAGAGGTAGGAAGATAAAATCTGATGGGAGTATTGGGTTAAGTCTTGAAGAAAGAGTGAATGTAGTCATTGACATTGCATCTGCATTGGATTATTTGCACAATGATTGTGAAGTTCCTGTGGTTCATTGTGATCTAAAACCAAGCAATATTCTTCTTAACGAAGAAATGGTTGCAAAGGTCGGCGATTTTGGGCTGGCTCGTGTGTTGTTTGACGCATCCGATGATCGTCATCACGCTTCTATAAGCTCCACACATGTCTTGAAAGGCTCCATTGGTTATATTCCTCCAGGTTAGTTACTCACCTCTAAATCTTATAAGGATTAAGTAACTTACAGGTATGCTAAATTCGTTTATATCGGGATATAACTAATTGTTTTCAATATTTTGTTTTACTTATTCTTTTTAAATCAGTTAAATGTAAGCATTTAGGTTAATATTTTACCGTAATTTTAGAAAAAAGTAATTTTTTTTTTTATCAAACTACAAATTATTAGAAAAAATAAAATACGAAAAACAAAAACATGACTTCGAAATCATCTTATTAGTTCAAGTTTATTAACATTTGTTTTCATAATATGATTCGTAGTATAATATAAGAAGATATACATGCCACCAGAGAGTCTGAGTCAATCCAATATCATGTCATTGGTAGCAGGGGCGGATCTAGACAAAAAAATTAATTAGGTGCATAAATTAAAGAAAATCGAATAGTGGGTGCACTAAAGAACATTTTTCAAATTATTTAATGAATTTTGGTAATTTTACATTAAAAAAATATTAAAATCAAAATATTAGTAGGTGCATGGACACCCATTCCTTCCTCCCTGCATCCGCCCCTGATTGGTAGACAATAATGATAATTGCGTCTAAACCAAAACAATTCTATTTTTTAAAAGAAAAATAAAATAAAAATACATTAGTAATATAATTTATATTATAAATAGAATTGTTTTTAACCAAACCAAAAATTTATAATCTCAAGCTGGTTCTATATCTAAGGGAATATATTTTATGGACTAAATGTGGTATTATTATATATGCAGAGTATGGGCTTGGAGAAAAGCCATCACAAGCAGGAGATGTGTACAGCTTTGGAGTGATGTTGTTAGAGCTCTTGAGTGGGAAAAGCCCAATGGATGAGAGCTTCGAAGGAGATCAAAATCTAATAAAATGGCTAAGTTATGGGTTTCAAAATAATGCAATTATGGAAGTGATTGATCCTAAACTTAAAGGGCTCATCGATATTTCTGGTGCACAACTTCATACAAAACTTGATTGCCTTAACAAAATCGTGGAAGTTGGCTTGGCTTGCACTGCGTATGCAGCTGGTGAACGGATGAACATGAGAGATGTGCTACGCTTATTGAAAGAGGCCAAGGACATACTTGTCAAGGGAAACTAAACTGATTGTCCATTAATGGAGACTATCTCTTTCCATTAGTTATAATTCAAGTGAAGAAGTTGATCTTATCTCTTAAGTTAGTTACAATTTTTGTTTAATAATGTTTGTAATTCTCTGTTAAAAAAGTAGTATCTTGTAATTTCTGAAAATAAGGATGTTGAGTAGCAGTAGTTCCGGTTAAAATATACAGAGTTTGATCCAGAACTCCATAACTAACTATAACAACAACAAAAAAACTCACTGGTCAATGAAATGAAGTTATAACGGAATAAATGAGCTAGTAATACAAAATACAAAAGAAAATGTTTTAAATTCACACATATAAATGCAGTGTTTTTAAAACCAGACCGGACCCGACCAGGTTGAACCGCGAACCAAAAGCATACTCGGGTTGGGTTGACTATAAAACCAATACTAGTTGGACCGATTAAAAAACCGGATTGGACAGCCAAAAAACCGGAAATCAGTGACCCATCGAACCGCATCAAACCGGGGTCAATTAAAAAAAAAACTTAAAACATGTTCTTTGAGATTTTAGTTTTTACGTTTTAAGCCAATGTTAGATATTGTTAATTATTTTAATTTAGTAAAATGATATAATAGGGTTTTTAAAAACTATGGCTTTTAGTTTTCTACACTTTCTTTGTTTTTTTTTTAATTTCCAAGTCTTTTTGCAACTCATCTCTGCCTATCAATTCAAAGTCAATGTATTGCTTTCTAATAATATAATTATTGAAACTTTTATTTAATACTTAATTATTCAGAGATTATATATGTCGCGTATATATACAATTATTCTAAAAATATTATCAAACCCGGTTGAACCCGGTCGAACATATGAACCCATGATCCAAAAACTTATCCAGTTCGGTCGCCGGTCCAGTTTTAAAAACATTTGACGTTCTAAAATCTTCAAAATATTAACTTGAAATCATTTTATCGACTAACCAGCCTTTCTATATACATATAGAATGTAGATGGGTACCTTCTAAAAAAATTAACCAAATTTTTTTATTGTCAAAGGTAAAAACTAATAAGCAATCCGGTTTTTCTCAACCTGGTGTACCAAACAGGTAACCGGTTACAACGTCAAGAGAAAAAAGAAAGAAAAAAAAGAAGGAAAGAAAGAAGGTGAGTGAGACGCCAATTCCAACTTCATTCATCGAGATGAGTCTTCTTCTTCCTTCTGCCTCTGCTCGTAGCTGCAACCTATATTGTTCCTCCAACAAGGTTTTCTCTCTCTCTCTATAGATATGGTTTAATACATGACGATGAGATTATATACATATGTATTGTTGGAAAAGGGCAATGGAAGAGGAAGAGAATGGAAACTCCCAGTTCCTGTACACCACAAAGATTTTGAATTTCTGATAAAGAAGTTAGCTCCGGCTCTCACGGCGGTTTTACTCGCGGTGTCGCCGATCTGTTACCCTCCAGGTAACCAAAGCTTCCAAATTTAGACTTTATTATTTCATTTTGGTTGAGACATTGCAGAGTAACTCTTCTCTTAAGGCATTCGTATGCTCAATGGTTTATAAGTTAAGAGTATGTGTGTAGAGCATGTCTCTCACTCTCAGCCTCTGTTTCTAGGGAAAAAAAAAAAGAAAACCAGTCTGATTTGTTGTTTCATTCAAGAATGTTTCCTTGTTGAAACTACTGATATGGAATCTAAAATTTTACTCTGAATCCCGATTCTGACTAAATCAATGTAATCGGTGCATCGTTGAGCAAGCAAATTGGAATCGGAACATAAGAAAATGAAAAGCTTCAAATGTGTTCATGAAGGTTTCTTGCTTCTGTGGTGATTTCTTGCTTTCGTGGGTATTGTGTGGTGTAGAATCTCTTGGGCAAAATTTGGATATACAAAGAGGAGCAACATTGTTTAATAGAGCTTGTATCGGGTGTCATGATACAGGTGGAAACATTATTCAACCAGTGAGTTTAACATTATAACATTTTCCAGTAGAGCTTCTCTTGTAATCTTTCATCTCTTTAGGAGTAAATAAGCTCATATGCTTCTCTTTCCAGGGCGCAACGCTTTTCACAAGTGACCTCCAAAGGTAAAATAACCAATGCTCTACGCTCACAGAGCCGTGTCTTGTGTGCATCTATCAGATTATGACCGGGGGCAAAAAAAATAAAAACAAAGGTTAGACAAATCTTTGACTCTTAAGATTCACGATGGTTTTTATACAGAAATGGAGTTGATACCGAGGAGGAGATATATCGTGTTACCTACTACGGAAAGGGAAGAATGCCGGTGAGACCTCTTTCAAGAGCTTCCTTGTATAAAAATGAGAGTTCCCTTCCACTTGCCTATATTATCTGGTGAGATAAATGTCTGACGATATACTTCAGGGATTTGGGGAGATATGCACGCCGAGAGGACAATGTACTTTTGGACCGCGGTTACAGGACGAAGAAATCAAGCTTCTGGCTGAATTTGTAAAGTTTCAGGCTGACCAAGGTTGGCCAAATGTATCTACCGATTAGCAAGTAGCAACAAAGATTAGTATGGTTCAATTTGGTTAATTGAGTAAGAGTTTTCAGCATTAGTTTGATGTCACATTATGTCTAAAACTCACTGTATGCTGTCAAATAATATGAGATTTGGGAGGCTTCATTGCTACTGCTCCAAGATGTTCTTGAGGTACAACAAAATCATAGGTGTTCATAATCCACCAACACATATCAGTTCTTAACTTTTGACTATCCTTGACATTAGCCATTACAAATATGCTATTCTGAATAACTTTCCTCTGGAGAAAAATGCAGTGGAAAAAGAATAGTGATGTTACTGTTGGATCCTCTGGTATGTTATGTGGTCTCATGAGTGAAACTGTGAGAGCAAGCATAACCTTCGCTCTTTCATGGTTCTTGAGAACCATCCGATGACTCACTCCGCTTTCTTTTCTTTGCATCTGATTCACCTAACTGCAACGAAAAGCTAATCTCATCACCCGAGCCACTAGTCTTAAGCGAAGACAGGTTCTTAGATTCGAGATTCTCTGGTCCATTAATTTTCTGATGGAGTGGGGATCTGTTGTTGCTTGAACTTGGAATGAACTGATGTTCTTCAATCACGGCTGCTGATTCTAACACGTCCTCTATTTGGAACTCTGGTTGAATGTTCGAGTTGTCGTCTTCTCTAAGAACTTGCTGGACATTCAAGTTAATAGGCTCAAAGTTCTCACCCGTTATACACCTTGACAGCTTGCGCTCACTGGGGGATGATTCCACGACCATGGAATCGACTGCGGCACACATAATACCGTTTCTCTGTTCTTGCACCGCGGCTGCACTAAGCAAAATAGACATTGAACGAAGCAGTGTATACTAAAAGTTATGAAAAAGAGAACCTGAAGATCACACAGACCTTGAAGACCTTCATTGGAAGTAATGAGATCAAGCTCAAGGAGGTTAAGAACTCTGCCAAGATCAACTCCACTTGTCCAATTCTCTGGTTGTTCCCCCACTTTTAGCTTTAACCGTCCCCGGTTAGCTGTTCCGCCCCAAATAATTCCAACAGGACGTGGTTTCTCATTCTTCTCATCGCCCGCTGCCAACAGTATAAGGCTTCCACTATCACCCTCGAGATCAAACGTCTGTTGGTTTTCACCAACAACAAGAAAATCAGTGAGGAAACAAATCCCTTTCTCGTCATTGTATTCCAACGCGTAAGCCATTATGGTCCCGGTGGTCAAACCAGAGCTTCTTCCAACTTTGACAACTTTTCTTCCTATTAGACTGTTCACAGGAGACTGAAGATCAGTAGCATGGATAGCCCCGATCTCACCAATCCCTTTGACAGTTGTGGTTACATTGTTCATATTAAAGTCCTCAGCGAATGGAATGAAGGCTCCATCAGCTCGGACAAATGTTTCTGCAAAAAATAAAAATAAAAATAAAAAACGGCAATGAGAATGTGCTACGCCATTAGACTACGACACCAAAGTTATTATATACTTTGTTACCGGACTACCTGGGTTAGTTCCAGCGAAAATGCCATACCAAAGGTCATCGGTAATGAATGAAGTTGCTCTTTCCACTGCACCTAAGTAGACTCCGGGTCCAAGGCTAGGTGGCAACGGATGAAACATTTTCTGGCTTGGGTAGTCTAAATCAACTGCAACATGCCGGTTTGTTAGGAAACCAACTTGTCTGATGCCGGTTTTACTCTTTACAATAGCACCCAAGGTTCCATATGTCTCTTGGCTAGCCACCTACCAGGACAGGCATCGCCGGATAATGTTTTGTAATAAGAATGTTGTTAATACAGGCATAAATGCAAGTTTAGTACAAAAGTTACCTGTGAACCAGATCCGATAGACGAACCACTGCCTCTCAGATCATCAACAAGCTCTGTATACACCTGCTCTTTAGGCGTTTGCGCAGGGGCACCATAATATTGAAACTCAACAACATCTACGTCACACCATACTCCTCCAGGACCCTGTCAAAGTAAGATAGTCTTAAGGGTAAAAAGATTCCAAAAACCAACTTAAATAGGCAGCATTATTGATTTTATACATTATGTTACTAAAAGCCAGCAAAACCAATCCAACGAGAATTATGATTAGAAACGTAAAGATATGACCCATAAAGAATCATAAGCAAGAGATAACTCACCTCCAAGGCTGTAGGTAAACACTGAAGAGGATTAAGCCATTGCTTGTGAACCTTCCGAGCAACAAAGACAAGAATAGCCGCAATATTTGTCAAAACACCTCGCCGAATCCGAAAACCAATAGCTGTACCGAGGCTAAACCTCCGTAAATTCTTACTATGAAACGCTCTGATCATCATCAACTCAAGCAATGTAGTAGCTTTCTTCCCCGTAGGCAAACCTTCGAAAGTTTCAGGCAAAACACCTTTTTGAAGGTTTGCGAAATAGTTAGCTCTGTCTTCTGCTGAATCGTTTAATCGACTTGAAGTAGGCCAAGAGAAGTAAGCAGCACTGGTTTCAGGATGCTGACCGCCAGATGGAAACGGTTGAAGCGGCGGTGAAGACGCCGTTTTGAAATGATTGCAACCATTTTTATCCAAATCAAACGCAGATTCCACGGATTGTGATGATGTAGAGTGATGAAATCTAAGATCCAATCTTTTCCCTTCCATCTTTAACCTCTGCTACTAAACTGAATCATGTACATTAGTTAAAAAGACTCAAAATTCGAAAAAGAAAAAAAATGAACAAGAACGCAGCTCATCAAATCACTCCAAACCAAACATAAAATGAAGAAACCGAAATTTAAGAACACAATCAAGCTTTTATCATCAATAACACCAAAGTCTCAAAAACCCCAAATTAGTTTATGTATCTAAAAAGGTTAGAGCTTTATTTGGAAATCATGTGGTAGAGTGAAAATCATCATAAAACCAGAAAAGGAAACATGAAAAAAGCTTCAGGAATCGAGAGAAACAAACGGAGCAATTAATCAAATTCCAAAGAGAAATTACGGAATTTCGGGGTATCTTCGATAGAGAGAAAGAAATACTGACCGATCAGTAGTGTTAGATCTTTCTCATGCTTCGAAACGATCGAACACAAACGGATTGGGGAAGAAGTGTAATAATGGAGAGGACCCAAGAACTCCGTTTGGCTTGAGAGTGGACGACGAGGACTTTCTTTTTTTTATCTCAAAACAAAATTGAAGGAAAGTGCGACTCTTTTTGTTTGCCATTATACATTTTTACTTTCTGTTTATTTTTAAATACTTTTATATATTTATTTGTATATTTTAATTGATTTAAAAATACAAAAGCGGATAAACATATTTTATTTGAACGGATTTTTTAAAATAATCGATAAAAATCTATAATAAAAATTTTAAAATTAATGAATAATACTAAAACTCTCAAAGATTAAAAATGATATTAGCTTCTTCTTTTTTTGACCATTTCACCTTCAAATTTTGTTTTTTTGTTTTTTGGTCAACCATTTCACCTTCAAATTAGTCAGTGTTTTCCACGCGTCAATTTCAAAAGAATATGTTTTTTTTTTTTTCATTTATATAACTTTGGAAACAAGCCATTTTTCCATACTAGAAAATCAAGAAATGGATGAAAGATTCAAATAAAATTCGATAATGTTTCTTTTTGTAAACTTATCTTCAAAATGGTGTGATCACACTCAAACGTCACTAAGTGCAATCATGTTCACACTCTCTTTCTCCTTCTCATCTTTGACGAGCGAAGACTTTAACACAATAAGCGTATCAAAAAACTAATAAATGAACATGATGTGTGTCAAAGTGTTTCAACATTTAGATTAATCTCAAAACATACCATCACTTTGCAAAATGTAGAACACAACATGACTTGCAACATTCACACACACAAGTATTGACTTTTAAATTGAAACAGAAAGACTCTTTTAAGACTGTTGCCTTTAGGACATGTGATAAAACATTGATTTTGATGTTTGGTCTTTTTACGAGGAGAATCTGTCGCGGTCGTGAGGCGAAAAGTAGTCGATGTTCGGCCCGTGCGGGATGATCCCGAACGGGTTTATCGTAGGGTGGCTTCCATAGTAATGTTGCTTAATGTGTTCCATTTTCACAGTGCTACTCATTCCATTGATTTGGTAGATATCTTTTATGTAGTTGAAGATATTAGGATACTCCCGTAAGAGTCTCTTGTTGCATTTGAAGTGAACCGCGTAAACCTGCAACGCAAAAGAAAAAAAGAAAAAAGAAGATGATGGGCTTTATTTGTTGGAAACAAATAAGAAATGTCGAATCAAATACCTCATCAAATCTTATGAGGGTGACGAATAATCGGATATCTGCTTCAGTGAAAGTGTTTCCGCAGATGTATCTTTGTTTCCCGAGTATTGCCTCACATCTATCTACTGCTTCATACAACTGGTTCACTGCCTGCAGAGAAAAGAACCAACTTATAAATATGAGAAAATCAATTAGCTATTCTGGTTTTTTTTCCCGTTGTAAAGGTATAAACATCGAGGATCTTCTACCTCATTGTAAGGTTCTTGTTTCCTAGCGAATCCACATCTATAAACACCGTTGTTTATCCCGTTGAAAACCCATTCATTAGTCTCGTCGATTGTGTCTCTGAGGTGAGAAGGATAAAGGTCGAGTGACGGGTTTTTCGCAATACTGTTGAACTCGGTGTTGAACATCCGGATTATCTCTGCACTCTCATTGTTAACTACGGTCTTAAGCTTCTTATCCCACAGAATCTGACATAAGCAAAAAAAAAACCGAGAACCGAAAAATTCAAGAAACAGGACAAGAGTTTAAGATAAGAAAGGTCACCAAGAGATCAAAACTTACAGGAACAGTGTACTTCCCCGCATAGTTCGGGCTAGCAATCTCATAGAGATCTCTCACACTCTTGGCACCATTAAGATAATCAGGCTCAGCTCCAGGGAGCTCGGTATCTGAGTCCGGGAAAACCCATCCTCTATGATCATCAGTTTCCTTGGTTCTTCCCCAAATTGTGTGAACTGACTAATCGAAATCAAATAAAAACCAATGCTTTAACTTAAGTCAAGAAAATTAACAGTAATTCGATATTGAAATTGCAGGATAGAACATACTGACCGAGAAGCTGATTGCTTCATCAAGACCTTTGATCTTCAAGTAAGAGAGACATCTACAAGCCCATGGACAAGCATAGGATATGTAAAGATGGTATCTTCCTGATTCAGCTGGAAACTGAGAATCCGGATCTTGTGAAACAAAGTTGCGGAATGTTGATGCTGTTCTCACAAAAGCTCCAGATTCTGATGTCTCATCAACCCCAGACCTAGCCATTTCTTGCTAAATAATGAAACACAATCAAAAGATGATTCTTTTAAAACCCGAAACTTAGTATAACACGATCATGATACATGAAGATAGGAGAGAATGGAGAAACCTGATCACGATGATGTTTTTTTTATTGGAGGCAAGATCCAAAGATAAAAAAGGAATGTCGCTGTTGTTGAAAAAAAAGGCTTTTTTTGGCGATAAAGAGATTAAAAAAATCAGCTTTTAATGGACGATGCTAAAACCATGGATGTCTTCTTATAGTGGAGAGAGAATTAGCGAAGAAGAAAACGACTTTTGCTCTTTTGTCGTCACTCGTCATTGCTTTTGTCACGCCCAAACGAGTTAACTCAGCTGCTTTTGTCACGCCTAACGAGTTAACTCAGCTCCGGGGAAAGCGTGAAAACTTTTGGACCGTTTGTGAGTCAGGAATCGGGTCAAGAATATGCGGCTTTTGGACCGGTTTTGGTTATAAATGGTTGAACCGGTGAAAAGGAAAAGGAACAAATGACGAATCACCTGGAGTGGAACTATTATCCGAGATCCAATCCGAATTCCGCTCCGAAAATCCGGATATTCGAGAGCGTCAGATCCATATACGGATAGTAAAATTTTGGATCTATCAAAAATATATCCGGATTGTTAAATTATAAGATCCGGATATTTAGATCTTTTAAATATATTAAAAATATATATTTTTAATATATTGAAATTTATAATTTAAATAAAATTAAATTTTTTTTTTATAATAACATTTTTTTTTACAAGATATTATATAAAATTTTAATTTTATCATTATCTTTAATAGTTTAATTATATTTTACGGATCCGGTTCTGGATATCCGCGGATATCTTAATATCTAAGCGGATATCTTAATATCTAAGCGGATATCTTAATATCTAAGCGGATATCTTAATATCTAAGCAGATATCCGGAAGCTCCGGATCCGAATCCAGATAATTAAAATTTGGATCCGACGCTAATTCTCTCTCTTATAGTGAAGCTATATCCGACGGATCCAAGGATAAGAATATTTCTTGCTTTCCAAAGCTGCCAAAGGATCCAAGGATAAATAGGAATAGCGGGTTTATTCTAGTACACTACATGTAATATATAGCTTCTTCGGTATACACCTTAGATTTTTCGTCTCTATTCTATACATCCTAAACAAATTTATTATTTACTAAACATCACGAACTTTACATTCTCTTATAACTGCAACATACCGAATTAATCTCATGATTGTGTTTAGAAACCGGCAAATCGCGTTTAAAAAACCATGATTAAGGTAATCTGACTTGTCCCGGAACAAAACCCTACTCAAAACAGAGATTTCATCGCTTTCATTGCTCGTTTCTCTCTTCCAATCATCTACATTTTCTGGTTAGTCCTGTCAGTTTCGGTCTTATTGCTTTGTTATAGTTGTTTAGTCTTCCAATTTTGGTTATGATTTTCACATTTTTCTAGGTTTGTTTAGATTTGGTCGAACTTTTGTGAAGAATTAAAGAAGCTAGTAATATTAAATTTTATGAAAAGTCGACATGCAAACACTTTTCACTTATCAAAAGGTTTATTGATTGAAGTTTGGGTGGAGTATTTATAAACTGACACGATCCAAATATATTTAGCTTTCTCTTCTTCTTTATTTTTTGTCAATAGCTTATATGGATAGATTAAATTAATCGTTTATATATGTGAAACATGGTTAGGGGGTCGGGTTAGGGTGTCGGGTTAGGGGTTAAACGGGTCGGATTATCTTAATCGTGGTTTTTTATAATGCGATTACCGGTTTATTAAACTCAATCATAATTTCTAGTCACTATGTTGTAATTATAAGAATTATTAGTCACTATGTTGTAATTATAAGAATTATAAGAGAGTGCAAAGTTCGTGATGTTTAGTAAAGAATAAATTTTGTTTGGGTATGTAGAAAAGAGACAAAAAATCTATGGTGTATATCAAAGAAGCTGTATATTACATATAGTTTACCAGAGTCAACCCTAAGAATAGCTGATCCTAGGGTCGGGGGAGATTCACCATTCTCTTCGAGGCTTGGAGGAGGAGCGGTAAGGTGGAGATCGATCCCCTAGGAGGCGAAAATAGGACTGGAGCCAAGCTCCAT
Organism: Eutrema heterophyllum; assembly: GCA_002933915.1. Lineage (NCBI taxonomy): Eukaryota > Viridiplantae > Streptophyta > Magnoliopsida > Brassicales > Brassicaceae > Eutrema > Eutrema heterophyllum. Next base: position 736,639 of record PKMM01036815.1, read on the forward strand.
ACCGTCACTGCAAAAGGGCAGTAGAAGAAGATGTGAGCCGCGTCTTCAAGGTCTCCACATCTCTTACACCTCACAAGGGAGGTAATTCCTCGGATTGAGAGAGAAACTCCCATCGATAAAGCTTGGGACAGAGCTTTCCACAAGAAAGTTTTGATTTTGGGAGGAGCTATAATATTTCACACATTTGATTGCCAATTAAAACCTTCTTCTTCTCTTTTGTTATCTAATTCCAAACGTGAAACAACATAACCTGTTTTCGTGGAGTAGATTCCAGATTTTGTTGCAACCAAATCAACGAGTCTTGTGGCTTAAAAGGAGCTAGGAATTAATTTTTGAATGGCCTCCTCATGCTGAGGTAAAAGATTCCGAATGGTCGGCGCGTCCCACTCATTTTAATTTGGAAGAAGAAGGTAACCGCCATTGGAAGTGGAATCTTCGTGGATCGAGTCTTCGTCCCCCTCCCCCCCCAATGTCTTCTCTATATAACTGAATAAAGTCAACTTTCCTTTTTTATACTGTTACTCTCAGTCACGATCGTAATTATAAACTTTTTTTTTTGTTTTTTGCTAAAAGGTAATTATAAAGTTTCATATGATTTCTCCTCTTTTTTTTTTCTTTTTTTTTGTTTCTTTTTACAACATTTCTCTTTTTTGTATAACTTGATTTTGGCAATCAAAGAAGAAAGACTTTTCAAACTCAGGAGAAATGCCTTCTTGTCATCGCTAATTATGTCCTTATTAAAATGTCGGTGCGAGAAAAGATTTTTGGTTTGATAAATTTATATCTTAGAAATGCCGAGTATCCACTATGTAATAGGTTTTTCGAGTTTTTGCTAGTTGCGTTTTCTTTGTGTTTAACCGAAAAACTGAACTAGAACCGAATCAAATTAGGAAATACCGAATCAAACCATAATCGATAAATTACTCGAATGGATCCTAAACTCCTATACCCGAAGACCGAAACTGAGTTGGAACCGAATTGGTCGATTTTTCAGGTTTTTTAATGGAATTTTCGGATAATTTGGATATACTTATAGATATTTTCGGATACTTTTAGATACAAACCAAATTCTATTCAAGAAAATTTCAGTTCTTCAATCAAATACCCAAACCGACCCGAACCTGGAGGGTACCAAACCGAACCCGATCCAAGTTTCAAAAATACATAATGGGTACCTAAACCCTTTGACCCGATATACCTAAAACCCGAAATACGCGACCCGGACCAGACCCGAGTATCCAGGCCTAATGTAATCCATTTCAAATCAATAACAATCTGATATTGTGTTAAAAAGAGAAAAAAAATCTTGATTTTTGGCAAAACTTATTATCAAGAAAATAAAGCATCAATATTTTGCTCAAAAACGACTATAACGGTCAAATATGACTTAAAACGCTAACACAGTGCATAAACACACATTTTGCTTCACAGTGCATAACATAAACCACAAACATGACTTAAAACGCTAACACACACACAAAAAGCACAGTTCACAATACAATGGAATCTTCATGCTGTTTCCGTGGAGAATCTGTGTCGGTCATGAGGCAAAGAGTAATCAATGTTTGGTCCATGAGCTATAATCCCAAGAGGGTTTATAGAAGGAAAACTTCCATAGTAGTTCTGCTTTATATGATCCATCTTTATCGTACTGCTCAATCCCGCGATTTGGAAGATATCTTTCGTGTAGTTAAAGAGAATTGAATACTCCCTTACGAGTTTTTTATCGCATTTGAAGATCACCGCGTAAGCCTGCAACACAAATTTCTCAGGTACTGAACCAACCATAGACATACAACCCAAAACATATAACAATCAAGCTAAAAATACCTCGTCAAATCTTATGAGAGTGACGAATAACCGGATATCTGGTTCAGTCAAAGTGTTTCCGCAGAGAAACCGTTGTTTTCCAAGTATTTCTTCGCATTTTTCCAATGCATCAAACAACTGCTTCATTGCCTGCAAAGAGAAAACAAAACTTGTTGGAATAAATTTCTAACTAGCAAAATTGATAGTAAATTGCAAAGTAGCTTTACCTCATCGTATGCTGCTTGATTTGTAGCGAAACCGCATTTATAAACACCGTTATTTATCCCATCGTGAATCCATTCGTTAGTCTCATCGATTATGGATCGGAGATTTGGAGGATAAAGATCAAGAGAAGGGTTTTCCGCAATATGATTGAACTCGGTGTGAACATTCGGAGTATCTCAGAACTCTCGTTGTTAACTATAGTCTTAAGCTTCTTATCCCAAAGAACCTACCAAAAATAAAGAAACAGAGAATCCGAATGTTTAATAAAGTAACATGAACAAGACTTGAGATAAGGACACACCATGGATTGAATACAAAAATAGTGACTTACAGGAACAGTGTATTTGCCTGTGTAGTTCGAGCTAGCGATATCATAAAGTTCTCTTATGCTTTTCGCACCATTAAGATGGTCTCGCTCAGCTCCAGGAAACTCTGTATCTGAATCTTGAAAAACCCATCCCATACGCTCATCGTTTTCTTTGGTTTTTCTCCAAAGTGGTTGAACAGACTAATGAACAAACTGATCAGATTATATACACCGATAAAAACTGAAACGGATATGTCGAAAAACGGTTTTTTTTAACTAACCGAGAAGCTTATGGCTTTGTCAAGTCCTTTGATCTTTAAGATTGCAAGACATCTTGAAGCCCATGGACAAGCGTAAGAGATGTATAAATGGTATCTTCCTGTTTCTGCTGGAAACTGCGAATCAAGATTTTGTGAAACAAAGTTGCGGAATGATGTTGCGGTTCTAGGTTTATCCGAATTCTCGTTAGCTAATGATGCAGCCATTGTTGATGTGCACTGGAATGTAAAAAAACACAAGTTTCAGAGCATTAAAACATTATGAAACTAGAAATTACTCAAATCAAGAATGAATAAATAATAGAAAAGGTGATTACAATAGTGAAAGTAAGATACTATTCGATCAGGATGATGTAGCGAGTCTTCAACTGTTGTCTTCGATGGTAAGTAATATAAGTTGAAATTGAGTCAACATTGGCGCGCAGAAGAAGCTTATTGGATTAGATAGAAGAAAGAAAAGTCTTTGCCTTTTGGCAAATGTTGCTGTTTCTAGTAAAAGATCACAAAGTCAACAACAGTACAGTAAAATCGGCTCAAGAGGCTTCTCAGTTCTTACAGACATTTCGTCGAACACAAACTGAGATTGAGAGCAACGCAACCAACTTTGCAATAATTCTGACATTTTTAAGCATATGAAATGATCGATGGTTACACAATCCAAAATATGTACAAAACATTTATCAGCAGAAGAGTTTTAACATCATATAACCATCTCTCACTGAAAATGCTGCGATTTCCTACGACAAAAGATTCCTACAATAAATCTTTTCACCAGCATCGTTCAACGAAAGATAATTTGACATCTGTGAGAACGTTTGTGAATGTAAGGAGCTCCTTGCTGATATCTGAATCTGTAAAACTCAAAATGAGATTCTTGAGAACTACTGAATTCTCAAGAAAGTACCTCACTAGTTTCATCCAAAGTTTTTTCTTGTCTTTCGCTATTTCCATCGGGGTTTTCTTGCTAGTATTCACTCTCATCAGCCCAGTTGCCTCTCTGGTAATTACTTCTTTAATCTCAACACACTCGAGAGTCGATAGTAAGCACTGAGGCACATTGGTAAGTTTAAGAATCTCTGGCAGCGGCGTCAAATAAACCACGTACTGCAAAAAAAAAAATTAGGTACTTCACGAGGATGTTCTCAAAACCAAATCACAAGTTTATAGCAGGATTTACCAAGGTGAGGTGTTTTAGATTCGGGAAACTCTCAAGATATTTGCCCAGCCCAAGTAATGTGAAATCGCAGAACGAAGCCTCAAAACGAGATAAGTTGTGAAATATGGTATTCAGTACCCGTTGCAAGTAAAAATGAAGGCACTGCCAGGTAAAAAAAGTAAAAAAAAATTCATAGAGGAAGTTCATTAGCTGTTATATATATGAATCGAAGACTATATATACCTGAACCGTGTGGTGAGAGATGATCATGTCTTACACTAGAAATACCAGTTAGAAACTCATGGATATTCTTCCTTACCAAAGTACTACCAGACTGAACATTAAAACAAGTATCTATGTTGATCATGAACAAGGAACTCAGATTCTTCACCAAGATTCTTTCAGATTGATTATCTCCGAGGTTCATATATTTGAGTCCCGGAGCATCAATCTCAACCGCATACTCTTTACCACCCATTCTCCTCCAGGGGGCAAACCTTACACAAAACCTCTCAAGAATCTGAGATCTCACACGCAGAACCGGTACATTATCATCACAAAATCTGCACACCGTCAAATCTTCAAGAACAGGACAGCCTGAGATGAGCTTCTCCATGATCAAAGGATCCTCATCACTGTACTGAATGTCCTCAAGATGCATGATCTTGAGACAAGGTAGAGAAACAACAAACTGAGGATTCCCATCCCTACGTTTACAAGCTTCAAAGACACCAATGTCTTGCTCTTATAAATGTCCAGAGGCATCAAATCTTTGGTAAAAGGACACCTAAGTGTGTCAACATCTAGATGCTGAGCTCCACGGTTAATCGCTGTAGCAAACCACTCAGCTGATTCCAAAGAGATATAAATTGTATTCATCATACTTTATCTTGAACTTCTGCATGCGCGAGTCACTGTTAAACTCAAGAAAACCAATCGAAGTCATCGGAGTGTAATTCTAGACCTGGAACATCAAGCCAGAGATTCCTCCATCTGGTCGATAAAACACTTGTCTTTACCGAATCTTTGGTCGGAAGCGACAAGAGTATCTGGGTTAACAAAGAATCCGGCAGTGCGCTAATTCTATCGAACCCCATCACGAAACCCTATAAGTTTCCGAATCAACAATACCATAAGTCTTGATCGAATCATAGGCGTATACTATCTCAATTTCCCCCAAATTCTAGGGTTTCAAGTCGATTTAAAACCAATTTTACATATAACGTAAGAACGAGGGAGGAATCTGAAGAACTCACCGTTGATTCGATTCACTTTCGGAGCAAATTTGAGAAAGACGATCAGTGGTAAACACGCAACTTCCGAAGGATCAATTTCAGCGGAAGAACAGAGACGCCAAATAAACCGAATCGAACCGAATTTTTGTTTTCTAAGTCGAACCAAACCAAATTTTAATTTAACCCGAACAGTGTAAAATTTATATGAAATAAAAATTGAACCAAATCTGAAATTAGTGCATACAATAATGGATCAAAACTGATCATAACCGACTAAATTTTATTTATATTTTGGAGATACAACTATGGATGTCAATCGGGTTGGTCCGGTCCAAAACCCGTAAATACCGCATAAATTTGAATCCGACCCGGCCTAACCCGGAAAAAATCGGGCCTATATTTCAAAGTTCGGCCCGACCCGGAAAGGATTCTAAGGCTTTTTAGGCTTTTTTGGGCTTTTCTTTACTAACACAAAATTCACAATTCTCAAATGTAAAATAATTAAAACAAAATATTTATCAAAATAAATCTATATTGAAATGTATTATATCAAATCCAATTAAATTTAAAAGCAAGAGTTTGACAAAAAAAAAAAAAATTCAAATAAATTGCATTACCAAATAAAACATAAAATCAAAACATTTCAAATCTAGGTAGTAGAGTTTAGATTAGAATCTCTTTCATCGTCTTCTAAATCTTCATCACCATCAAGAGCTACATATACAAAAAAGTAAAATAATATTAAGATTTGATATGTATAATTATATAGAAATGTCATTGAAAGTCTATAGATAATGATTTTAAAAATATGAAGTAAATATGGATGAATGATAATGGTACATGGATCACGAAATATATAGAAAATATGTCAAATTATTATTTTTAAAAAGATAAATGTTTAAATAAAATATATAACTAATTAAAATGTAAAGTTTCGGGCTTTTCGGGCTATTCCGAATCCGGTTGGGCTAAGCCCTAAAACCCCATTAGCCCGAAAGGCCCAAATTTTTTTAGGTTTATATTTCTAGGTCCAAGCCCGCTATTTTTCAGGGCCGGGCCGGGCCACCCCTTGGGTTTTGGCCCTAATTGACACCCCTAGATACAACAATGGATCCAACACTTTAAATTTTTATAATGCAAAACTGAACATAACCGAATAACTAAGAATTTCAAACCGAACTGAAATAAAATTTAGTTGTAGCGCTGACTTATTTATCAAAACAAAACAAAAAAAAACGAATTTTATATGGCTAAAACCTATTTTCATTTACCGGTATTTTTTTTTTTTTTTAACCTTCATATACCGGTATTTGCCCTTTTCATAACAATGCAATTATGAAGTGTGAAATTTTGATGCTTCTATATACAATATACTTAGTGTGACAAGTGTTAATTTTTCATGGTTACGATGAGACAGAAGAATCTGCTAATAAATGAATTTTTGTGGAATTTTTGAAGTACATTGCTGAACATAATGAAATTGTGAATAATGTTGTTTTTAAAAAGGCTCCTTGAAACAATCATATGACATTTTGAAAGATTCAGAAAAATATTGTGCATTATTTTGTAGAATAACTAGTCAAATCCATTATTGAAGAAATTGATCGTGATGTATTTGGTTTGTTGGTGGATGAGTAGTATAAAGAACAAATGCAATAGTGTTTTGATTTCTTGATTAAAGTGGGATAATTAAAGAGAGATTTATCAGTATTATTCATGTGAGTGAGACATATTCATCATCTTTGAAATATGCTATTGATTCTTTGTTTGCTAAATATGGTTTGAGCATTAAAAAGGTGAGAGAGAAAAGTTGTGACGGAGTTAATAAATATGAATGGTGAGTTAAATAGGTTAAAGTCATTAATCTTGAAGGAAAATACATTAGCATATATGTTTGTTGTTTTGCTCATCAACTCCAAATGGTTGTTGTGGCCGTTGCCAAAAAACATTTTGATGTTGGTAACTTTTTCGATTTGGTTTTTTGTTGTTGAATATGGTGGGAGCTTTATGCAAAAGGAAAGATAGGCCCGAGAGAGTCAGAGAATAACGATTAAAGAAAAAATTAATGATGGTGAACGTTGTATTGGAAAAGGGTTAAATCAAGAGGTTTCTCTTCAAAAACCACTAATGGGGTTCTCACTATAATACTATAATGTGTTTGGTTGAGTTGTTTTCTTCTATCATCAAGATGCTTGAGTATGTTCAAGATGAAGGCGTAGAAGACTCAAAAAGACATACACATGGTCTCCTCAGATATTTTCGTAGCTTTGGTTTTGTATTCTATATAGAAATGATGATAAATCTTCTAAGATTCACATATAGCTTGTCCATGGCTTTGCAAATGAGATATCAAGATATTTCCAATGCTATGTCATTGGTAAAATCAACTAAGAGACAATTGGAGAAGTTTAGGGATGATGATCGGAGTTCTCTCATGATTAAAGTTTTTTCTTTTGTGAGAAATATGATATTGAAAAGCTTGACATAGAAAAATATTTCTTTGAATTTAGGAAATCAAGAAAAAAAGAACAGGAGAAACAAATCATGAGTTTTGGATTTGAAGCTTCAAGAGTTTAATGATCACTTTAATGAGGTGAATACTGAATTATTTATTTGTGCTACTTATTTATCTTCCATCGATTCGTTCTCTCGGTTTGACCACTCAAAATTGATGAGGTTATTGTTGGTGGTGAGTTTAGCACTCCCCGGTTTAATCCGGTTTGAATTAAGATCAGTCCAACTACCGACTTCTCAAGCCCATTAAGGCCCGAGCTCGTCACCAGCGTCGCCGACCTCCAAGATTTGCGGAATATTTCCCTATCTCGGAGAGATTTTAGGAAATCTTCCTTTTCCCAATGGAACTAGGAAAATGAAGTTATCTTTTTCCCAATGGAACTAGGAAAATGAAGTTATATTTTTCCTCATAGAACTAGGAAAAGGAAATCATCCTATTTTTAGCCAGCTTGTAACCTTATAAATAGGATAGCTCCTCATTCATAATATTCATCTCATAACTCATTCACGAGACCTAAGAGACTAAGAACTCCAACTTCATAGTTTTTATTCTTCTAGTTCTCTTTTACCGATTAAAGTCTCTCGACTTAATCCGTTTTGTACTTTGCCGAGTTTGATCTAATAAAACGAGATTCGATCCATTGAGTTTACTATTTAACCTCTTGTGTGATCTCCGGGATCAACAATTGGCACTAGAAGAAGGGGTTGAACCTCCGTCTTGATAAAACTTTTGGATCTCGTAGAAAAAACTAGGCAATGGCGGGATCACCAACTAGCTCAGTGCACAGTGATAATAACAACAAAACTGCTGACGCCGCAACGGCTCAACTCGACCAACTCGCTCTCCTGTAGGCTATGGCTATGCAACTCGGGGAACTGACCAAAAGAAACAATGAACGATTCGACGCGCTGGTCGCAGCCCAAACCGAGCTCCGAGATCAGCTCAGCAAATTCCGACAAAGCCAAACAACTCCCGAACCTCCGACCTTAGGATCCATCGGCAAACACGGGACACACCTTACCGATCAGGCGTCTTTGGATAAAGAGATCGAAAGCTTCAAAGCTCAACTCCGGGATATGAACTCCAAGTTCCCCCAGGCCACTAGCTTGGCACCCGAGATCGACCGCGTGATTCGACTCAGAAAACTCCATTCACGCCACGGGTCCTCAACACACCAGTCCGGCGTCTGGAGAAGATCAAAATCACACCATACAAAGGCAACTCCGACCCTTGCCACTTCATGACCTCGTTTGGAATTATGATGAACCGCTCCCAATTCCAATCCGAGGAGGAAAAAGATGCTACAAAGTGTCAAACTCTACGTGGAGAACCTTGGTGGAACCGCACTTGATTGGTTCTCACAACTCGAAGCGAACTCCATCGACAATTACACCAAACTCACGACCAAATTCCTCAAACGCTTCACGATGTTCATCAAGAAGAAGACAAAAAGCGCCGAACTCTGGGCCCTCGAACAAGGACATAACGAACCTTTGAGAGACTTCATGAACCGATTTAAGTAGGTGGTGACCCACTGTACCATTGATGATGATGCCGCAATCGAAGCTCTTTACAAAGCGACCTGGTATAAATTGGACTTTCACAAGGAAATCCAGCGTAACCGACCTCTTACCTTGGAAGACGCATTGCACAAGTCACACACGTATATCCTCGAGGAGGAGGAAGAGGTTGCCAAAGATGAAAAATATGCCCTCAAGAACTATTACTAGTTTGCCATCCAAAAATAAAATAAAAGAACGCTCACCGAGCTCGTTTTCCTCACCGATACGAACTACGAATGGCTTGATCCCTTTCGGGGGTACGTAGGCAACCCACCTTGGGTCTAACTAAGATTCTAAAAAACAAAAATTTCAACCCCTAAAAGTCTAACTATTGCAGTTTGCCAAACTCTTCAGTTCGCATACCAGTCTGAAACGACTAAGTAATAAAAGCCGAACTATCGCAGTTCACCGAACTCAAATAGTTCGTATTTTCCCAAGCCGAACTCCGTAGTTTGCACTTAAAACCATTGTAGTTTCACACATCGACGTCCTGGCCAGACGATCGATAGCACTCCTCAGGGATGCAAAACGTTTAAAAGCCGAGATCCGTCTCGCACAAGCCGGGAATAAGACCCGCACTAAAATTCGTTCTTAGATCATCTGAGCTAAATAAGCCGAACCGACCTCACATACTCTAATTCGATCTGGGGACCCGGAGTATCTTGAGATAAGCACACCATCGTAGTCTCATGCTAAGCTCTTGGGGTAAAGCCGAACGACACATTCTCGCAAATTAAGCCAATTTCTCAACAATCGCAATTTTATAAGCCGATTTCTCAACAATCACACATCTGTATAAGCCGATCCTCAGCGATCACCGATCTCGAGTTGATCGAAAACCGAGTTCATCTAACGTACCCTGGCTAAGACCGTATTATGTACGACACCAATTTAGTACGTAGAGGACTCGAGAGGATCGTATCATTTTACGACCTTACGCGGATTAATAAACAATTCTGCTTCCAAAAATTCCTAAGCCGAACTTTTCAGTTCGCACTACAGTCAAAATCGACTAAGTAATATAAGCCGAACTCTTCAGTTCGCACTACGATCGAACTCGGCGAAGTACAATAAGCCGAGCCTTCACGGTTTGCAAAATGATTAAGCCGAGCTCACATAATTCGCAAGCTTTTCCGCAAACTACGAAAGAGTTGATCCATTCCAAGGGTACGTAGGCAGCCTTTCCCAAGGCGCAGCTATAAAACAAAAACCGAAAGACGCTCTTCCTAAAGTGGCTCATCGATCCCGACGTTCAACCAACCTCGCAACAAAAGCCGAGTTAATAAACTCGCAGAAGCTGCTAAACTCCGCCGAAGACAATGTCTTCAAGACATCAAGACAAGATGCTGATCTCAATTCCAACTGGCTAAAGAATTCTCTATGAACTTCGCCGAACTCAAAGAACTCCTTCGTCGAACTGGGGGGGGGGGACTTATTGTTGGTGGTGAGTTTAGCACTCCCCGGTTTAACCCTGTTTGAATTAAGATCAGCCCAACTAGCAACTTCTCAAGCCCATTAAGGCCCGAGCTCGTCACCTGCGTCACCGACCTCCGAGATTTGCGGAATATTTCCCAATCTCGGAGGGATTTTAGGAAATCTTTCTTTTCCCAATGGAACTAGAAAAAGGAAGTTATATTTTTCCCAATGGAACTAGAAAAAGGAAGTTATATTTTTCCTGATGGAACTAGGAAAAGGAAATCATCCTGTTTTTAGCTAGCTTAGAACCTTATAAATAGGATAGCTCCTCATTCATAATATACATCCCATAACTCATTCACGAGACCTAAGAGACTAAGAGCTCCAACTTCATAGCTTTTATTCTTCTAGTTCTCTTTTACCGATTAAAGTCTCTCGACTTAATCCGTTTTGTACTTTGCCGAGTTTGATCTAATAAAACGAGATTTGATCCATTGAGTTTACTGTTTAACCTCTTGTGTCATCTCTGGGATCAACAATTATCAACTTTATACCCATACGACTTTAGTCTTGGAGAGTGCATATATATGTCTTGAACAAATCTACATTGGTAATATTCGAAGAGATGAAATATTTACTCATCTAAAGATTCTTGAAGAACTTGCTCGTCTGCTGGTGGAAACACGAAAACGTTTGTCACATCCTATGGTTTATAGGCTTTTGAAGTTGATTTTGATTTTGATTTTGTCTATTACTTCTGTAACTGTTGAGATATATTTTTCAAAAATGAAAATCGTGAAGACATATCCGACGAAATCATATTGGAGATCAATTTTTGAATGATTGTTTAGTTTATTTTGTCGAAAAAGATGTATTCGAGACAATTATAAATGAGTCTGTGATGAAAAGATTTCAAAATATGAAAGATTGCAAGGTGATTTTGTAAGATATTTTTATTTTTGGTTTTAATACTTATATATTTTTATTATAAGTTGACCTCGTTAAGAAAAAATTATGGATCTGCAATTGAAAGTATTATAGACGTAAAATCTTGTAAAAGAGTATTTGATCGTGTTTTTATTCTCTTTTGAATTGATTGCTTCGGCCCCCTTAGGAACAACCATTCTTAATCATCTTCAATCAATCCTAGAGTATTATCAATATCTACCATAAAATAATATCAAAATTAAGTATCTATTAATATACTTTAAATATTAGTTTGACTAGAAAGAGAAATAAATTCTCACTATTTTACCCCTCCTTACAATGAGTATTATCAATGATTTCCTCGGCACCATTACCACTGTCGATACTGATCATCAGTCACCACCGATACTGTTCATTCAAAAGTCGATGACTCTATTCATCACCGGAAGACGTAATATCAATACTTGTTCGCGTGCTAACAATAATATATGATACTCGTTAATTAACGTGCTAAACAAAATATATGATATATGTTAACGTGTTAACAATAATATCTAAGACTTGTTAATGTGCTATATGATACTTGGTAGCGTGCTAACTAACAGTAATATCTGATACTTGTAACGTGTTAACATAGTATGTAGCGTGCCAACAATAATATCTGATACTTGTTAACGTGCTAACAAAAATAGTCGATATTTGTTAGTGTGTTAACAGTAACATCTGATATTTGTTAACGTATTTGTTAACGTGTTATCCGATACTTGTTAGAGTAATAACAATAATAAGAAGGATCATATATTATTGTTAGTACGTTATAAGTATCATATATTATTGTTAATATGGTAACATATTATGTTAATACGTTACAAGTATTATATATTATTGTTCGTACGCTAACAAATATCAGATAGCACGTTAACAAGTATCATATATTATTGTTAATACGATAATATGTATCATATATTTTGGTTAGCACGTTAACAAGTATGCTAACAAGTATCATATATTACTTTAATTTCTCCAGTGTGTCGTCGACTTTGGGATGAACAGTGTCGGTGGAGTCAGATGAACAGGATCGGCGGTACACTCCTTTTTCAGATCAATGACACAAGATGTAATAAAAAGAAAAGAGAAGAATAATTTTGGGATAATTTTTTTTCTCTTTCTCTCTTATCTAATTTCAAATTATCCATTCATATATACTTTAATTAAGTAGTCAATTTATCAAATATACTTAAAAGACTCAATTCTACGACTATCTAGTACATATACTCCGACAAAATTGTTTATGGTCTCTTTACTTTTACCAATTTTAACGTTTTTGATGTTTTAAAAGAGAAATTATTATATATCTGATTTTATTTCATTGGCGGATTACTATATATAACATTTTGAAACATTCTTTTCAATTAAAATAGTACTTCTTTTATATATATCACAAGATTCATAAACCAAACATATAATATAATAATATTTGAATTAGTTTAAACCCTTAAAAATATAAATTTATTTTTTATGATATTTTAAAAAAGGTAAGACTATTTAAAGAAAACAAGGTAAGATACATAATAAATAAATTTTCGGTCGAGCAATCCCACAAGGTAAGACTATTTGCTTTGTTACCTTTTGCCTTCACAATATCCTTCCAGTTCTCTGTGAAATAATAATAATAATAATAATAATCACCATTTTTGTATTTTATTAGTGTTACATGTTAAGTAGTACCTTGTATATCTTTCACCATCACTTCAAAAATAGTGTTACATGTTAAGTAGTACCTTGTATATCTTTCACCATCACTTCAACACTGTTTTGCAAATTCTTTACTAACTCATAATCCATTTCTGTAATTATAAATTATTCAAACTCTGTTTTCCATAGATAAATAGCATAACTAGATCACTATTTGATAGTTTCTTCTTTAAGATCACTATTTTTCATAAAAGTGAATGTGCTTCATGATAGTGCGACATGTGTTAGCTTTATAATTTACTAGATTACACATGTCTAACATTAATCATATTACTAAATGCGTCAATTTAAATATAACTCATTTTAGAGATCTAGTTAAGAAAAAATAATAGTTTTATTTACATATACAAGTCCACTTTCAAGAAAAAACAAAAACAAAAATTATTTCGTAATTATCACAATTTGAACGATTTTGTATACAATAACAGTAAAGATAAATTATGAAATTTGTTTTTTAAAAGATTAAGATTTACTTTTAAATTTTACATATTTAAGAAACTAATCATGAGTGTAATAAATGTTCACAATATAGAAAATTTAATATATTGTCTCGTATCACTACAAGAAATAAGCCTAAAACCGACAGCCAAAACCGTCGGTATCCCGTCCGAAACAGCATTTCTCGACGGATTTCCGACGGTTTTCAGCCGTCGGATCTATCTCATCGGAAATCAAAATCTCTTGGAAATCTGTCGGAAATTTTCGATGGATTTCCGAGAGATTAATTAACCGACAGATTTCCGAGGACCTTTGACCCTCAGGAAATTTCCGACGGATTTCCGAGGACTTGTCTGTCCGGGATAATTCCGACGGATTTCCGAGGGATTAAAAATTAGATTTTTTTTTTAAAAAAGAAATATATTATAAATAATTCATTAAAAACGAAAATGTAAAATAAATTAATATTTAAAAATCTTATAAAATTATATAAAATATTATTAAAAGTTTTAGAAATTGTTGAAAAATTACAAAAAAAACTAAATCAAAATAAATCTGGCGGGAAATCAGGGAACTTCGATTTGAAGTAATTCGCCATTTTGTCGCTCCTTGTTTGTTGACTCGAGAGCTTGTTCTCCAAAGCCTCGCTATTCGTTTTCTGAGTCGAGAGCTCGTTCTCCAAAGCCGTTACCTTCTCCTTGAGCTCTTTGTTTTGCCGGAGAATCTTTGGATCCATCGAAAAACTACCCGAAGAAGTTGAAGGTGGCCGACGACCTTTTTTAACAGGTACCTTCTACAAAAACAATACCAAACATTAGATTTTATTAACAAATAAATATATAAATTGAAATGATAATGATAATCTATAATAATTACTTATCTCTAGCACTAAGTCGTTGATCTCGACCCGAGTGAGCTGGTTGGAAGCGGTGGTGTCGTCCTGCGATCTCTGGGTAAGGATCTCTTCCTGCACCTTCGTCACCTTCTCGACGAGCTCTCTGACGGCTGATATATCATGGTTTTTACCCCTTTTTGACCACGATATAGGTCCGTTTTATAGAGTCTTTATACTATTTTGTAGTGTTTTAGAGTCTTTTACAGGTTTTAGCACGTTTGGAGGATAATTGGAGATATTGAAGCTTTTTGGTGCATTTTGGAGCAAAACAGAAGTTCGTGTGCTGAGTACCCGATTTGGAGCCTTAGTATCGATCGATACTGACTAGTATCAGTCGATACTCACTGCAGCAAGACACAAGTCGCGACTTTTATGAAGAGTTGAAGAATTGCAAAATTGCCCAGAAGACTTTATTATTTACAATTTAGCCCAAAACGTTTTTTAGGAGTTTAAGTTAGGTTTTTAAGCCACTTTGGCTAGACAATTCTGATTAAGCTTTATTTTACTTTGGTTTTGGTTTTAGAGATTTTGGGGAGACAACTCTGAACCCCTTTTGTTTCTGATTGATTTATTTTATGCAATTCTATTCATCTATGATTTCTGTTCCATTAATCATGTCTAAGTAGATCCCTTGTTAGGTTCAAGGTTCTCATAAGAGTTTTATCTGAATGTTAGGTTAATTGAATGATTAGGATTCACCATCTGAATTAGTTATTCACCTTAAGTTGTTCTCATAGCTAAGTCTAGGTTGACGAATCTGGAACTTAGATCTTAGGAAAATTGATTAGGCACGAGAGTGCGATTAATTACCTGATAGAACTTAGGGTGAGCAAAATAACTATTCGCAAAGAGATTTGGTTTAGTTGTTTTGTGAACAAATCAAACCTGAACTAAAAGCTGGTTTAGACTTTAGGATTCGCAAAGAGATTTGGAATTATAAGATTTAGACTTAGATAGTTTTCGCAACGAGAGTTGGTTAGCTATACTTTAGTGATTTGAGTTCAAGAACCGCGCTAAATCTGAATCATGTTAGTTAGTTTATCTACATTCATTGAATTCCTAAAAAATACCCTGAGCATATCTTCTTTTCCATTGATTCACAACTTGTTTAATTTACGCACTTGCTTTCAATTACAATCTTTTGGTTTAGCTTAATTTGAAACTACATAATCTATTGCGTGATATCTGGAGTTCTTGTGTTCGACCCCTACTTATACTACAACAACTGCTTTAGTACTTTTTAGGGTATTAATTTGAGCATATCAACGGCAGGATCTTGAATTTCGCCGATCTTCTTGTTGGTGTGCGTCCTCACCATCACTTTTAGGTGATCCGGAACTTCGCCGTCTTCCTCCGTATAGAAAATAATTAAATCGTTAGTTACTAATAAATATAAATAAAAACACTAAAAATACTTACTATTTCGATTTTGGATTTTTTGAAACTCTTCGCCCCGTTGTTGTGGATAGCGAGTCCCTTCCCTTCTCGGGGACTATTCTGGTTCTTGGAGTTTGTCTGAGATAGAGCTACGGTCCTCGGCAGTTGCCAATACGGGATGTACTCCTGAAACACCTCCACGTTCAAGCCTTTTGGCTTTTCTCCACACATTTTCCAAACCTTCTTCCACTCGTTCATGTTGCGTGAGAATTGCGTTTTAGCCTCCTTGAAAAATTCCGTCTCCACCGTTTTTTTGTGATGGTCCGGTTCCAATAAATTCTTGCTACAAAACAAATAGAATTAAAGATATTAAAAAAATCTAAAAATATATAACAAAAATTAAATAAATGTTAACTTACCGCAAACGTCCGAAACCACATGTTTTGTTCGTCTGACGGAATATCCAAAAATTTCTTGTACGTTTTGTCGAAGATGGAGTGCAACATCTTCGGAGTCGACTTGCTAATGCCATTCCCGGATATTCTAAACCTATAAAAAATAAATTAAAAATCGGTAATTAAACAAAAAAAAATATTAAATAAGAAAAAAAATAAATTACAAAGTAGATCTCGGGATGCGGAGATCCGGATCGAGAACTGTGAGTAATTCTCGTCCCGGCTGTTGGACGAGCTCCTCGATGGTCATGATCGCCGGAGGAGCTACACTCTCACTGTCCGGAATAGACGGCACATGAGGCGTGGAAGGCGGAAAAGTACTCGAGCCCGGAGCCCGGAATAGACGGCGCAGGAGGCGTAGAACGATCTCGATCGAATTGACCGTAAGACATACAAAAAAAAAAAAACAGAAAAACTAAATCATCAAAATAAAACATATAAATAATCATAAAAATATATTTCTAAAAAATCTATATTTTGTTTTAAGAAAATACATTTATAAAAATCATTTTTTAGAAATACATTTATTAAAAACGTATTTAATTCAAAAATATATAAACGGTTTAAAAAATATAATTTTTAAAAATGTGTTAAAAAATATATTTACAAAAAACGTTTTTAATAAATGTATTTATAATAAACGTTTTTACAAAATTGATTTATAAAAAACGTATTTTATAAAATTATTAATTAAAAATGTTTTTTATATATTTATTTATTAAAAACGTTTTTATATATTTATTTATAAAAAATGTTTTTATATATTTATTTATTAAAATTTAAAAAAACATATTTATTTATTAAAATGTACAAAAAAATATTTATTTATTAAAAGTTACAAAAACGTTTTTCATATATTTATTTATTAAAAACATTTTACAAAAATGTTTTTTATATATTGTGTAAAACGTTTTTATTAAATTGTGTTTATAAATAAATTTTACAAAAACTTTTTTCATAAATTTAATTTACAAAAAACTTTTTTATAAATTTATAAATAATTAACCTAATATAATTTTACAATAACCTAATCTAACAATCTAACAATTAATATCTAACAACCTAATCTAATAATCTAACAAATTTTTCTAATTATACCTAACCACCTAATTAAATTAAACTATCTAATATAACAAAAAAAAAAAAAACTTACATTTGTGGAATTGTGGTGTGGAAGGGCGGCGGCGCCGGCGTGGAGGGGCGGCGGAGTGGATAGACGGCGGCGTGGAGGGGCGGCGGCGGAGTGGAGAGGCGGCGGCGGAGTGGGAGAAGGAGAGGAGAGGAGAGGAGAGGAAGAGAGGAGAGGAGAGAAGAAGGTTTTCACAGAGAGGAAGAAGGAGAGGAGAGGAGAAGAAGAGAAAAGAAAGAAAGATGAATCGATTAATATAATTAAAGATTTCCGACGGACCCATTCCCTCGGAAATCCGTCGGAAATGAAATTTAATTAACCGCTTCGATTTCCAACAATTTTTGCTTGGCGGTTTAATTTCGCGGGTAAAATTTCAGGATCCATCGGAAATCCGTCGGAAATTTTTGAGGGATTTCCGACGGACCTTGATATTTTGTAGATTTATACTTAGCATTTTTTGGGTGTCAAACAATAAAATATCTAAGTCCGTCGGAAATTCCTCGGAAATTTCCGACGGATTTCCGACGGGTTTAAGGTTTAGATTTTGAAGATTTCATAAATTTTAGTTTTTTATAACCATTAGTGTTACATAATAATAAGAAAAACCTTTGAAAACCAAACCGAACAAGTCGTTTTCCATTTTCTAACAATCGATCGATGCACGAGATCAAGATTTCATAAGAACACATATAACATATAAGGACACTTACGAGTTTGATTAAGGTTTCAATTAAAAAGTTAAAAATGTTTGATTCTTAAAAAGATTTCACAGAAAATAGTTTTAATTTGTTACTTATAGATCTATCAAGACCTAACATGTATAAAATTTAGCTAATTTGAGGGTTATTACCCTAAACCGTCGGAAATCCGTCGGAAATTTCCTAGGGATTTCCTACGGTTTAGGATTTTAGCCGAGGGAAATTCTAAACTCCCGGCTAAAACTTACACCGGGTAAGTTTCCCTCGGCTAAAATCCTAAACCGTCGGAAATCCCTCGGCCATTTCCGACGGTTTAGGATTTTAGTCGAGGGAAATTCTAAAATCCCGGCTAAAACTTACGCCGGGTAAGTTTCCCTCGGCTAAAATCCTATACCGTCGGAAATCCCTCGGAAATTTCTGACGGATTTCCGACGGTTTAGGATTTTAGCCGAGGGAAATTTTAAACTCCCGGCTAAAACTTTCACGGGGTAAGTTTCCCTCGGCTAAAATCCTAAACCGTCGGAAATCCGTCGGAAATTCTAAACTCCCGGCTAAAACTTACACCGGGTAAGTTTCCCTCGGCTAAAATTCTATACCGTCGGAAATCCCTCGGAAATTTATGACGGATTTCCGACGGTTTAGGATTTTAGCCGAGGGAAATTCTAAACTCCTGGCTAAAACTTACGCCGGGTAAGTTTCCCTCGGCTAAAATCCTAAACCGTCTGAAAGCCCTCGGAATATTCCGACGGTATTCCGAGGGAAATTAATCCGTCTGAATATTCCGACCGATTTCCGATCATTTTCAGTCCGTCGAAATAACCTCGGAAATCCCTCGGTATTTTGTCAAAAATTTCCGACGGTGTAAACCCGTCGAAAACGCCGTCGGAAATGCGCTTTTTTCTTGCAGTGTATTCTCAGTTCCTTTTTTCATTCTTGCTTGTCTCGTATTCTTTTTCATCCTAGGATCTTAGCGAGTTATGACGTTGTAGCTTCACCGCGACCACAAAATTGCGGTTGTAGTTTCACCGATTCGGTTGCTTCCATGCTTTTTTCTTTTTAGCATGGGACCAAAGTGTAAGGTTATGCATTTGTATAACCTATAATGTTTCTTTTTGACTAATATTTACATTTTATCAAAAAAAAAAAAAAATTAATATATAGAGTTGACCATCTCATACTAGCTAGGCATGGGCATTCGGATTGGTTTAGGTCGGTTTTTTCAGATTTCAGATGATTCGGATAGGAATGTTTATGACCCATATAAAAACCAAAAAAATTTCGGTTTAGTTCGGATAAGTCTTGGATTTGGGTTACCCGAACTATCCAAAATACATAAATTACCCAAAATACCTGAAAAAACAACCGAACCACCGATATTTTTACCCGATCTACAAAAAAAAAAAATTGGTTCCATTTTTTTTTAAAATTGTTTAGTTTTGACATATATAACTAATGGCAATTGGATATTTTGATTATTTCAGGTATTTTGGTTATTTCAGTCTAAATATAACTAATATCTTTGGATATATAATTTTTATTTTGGGTATTTCATTTATTTTAAATCTAAATATACATAATATTTTTGGATATATAAATTATATTTCAGATATTTTTGGTTTCGGTTCGGTTCAGATTCCCAAAAATATTTTAAAAGAAACCATTCAGATATTTATAACTATCCAGTTCAGATTAATTTTTCTTAATTTGGTTTGGTTTGGTTTGGTTTGGTTTGGTTAAGTTTTTTCGATTCTAGATAATTTGCCTAGACCTATCTCAATCAACATGTCTCATATATACACGTAAACCACAAGTAACTCAATTTGGTTCTCTTATGTTTATTTCTCGTGGCTTTTTGGGCCGAAACAAGCCCAAGCTCCCACCAATAAAACCCTAAATTTTGTCTCGTTAAAAAAAAAGTTGTCTCGTAGCTTTCTACGTTTCATCGACTTAAGCCCTACTAGATTTAAAGATATAACTGAGAAACTCAACGCCCTAGGATAAGAACAATATCTCCGGCCATTCGAAATCAACGGTTAGTTCTTCAGATCCAAATTTCTCCCTCGATTTCTACGTTTAATCGCCTTGAGCCCTAGTTTTTGTAATAAAATTGAGAACCCAAGGATCCGATCAAGATTTTGATGAATGCTCTAAAGATGGTTAGCGAATTGCCGGATTCTTTGCTAACTTATATTCTCTCATACCTTCCGACCAAAGATTCTCTTAAGACAAGCGTTTTATCGAAGAGATGGGAGTTTCTCTGGCTAAATGTTTCGGCATATTGGACTTAAACGCCATTTTTTTTTTTTTTTTTTTGAATAATATTGTGAATATCGTTAAAAAGATAGCAGATTGTATACGGATACAAAGGATGCTGAAATAGCCAGAAGACAAACCTTGCCATTGATCGCCATTGATCGACTTCCTTCCTTATGGAGAAGCCTTGGTGAGTTTGATGGACAGATTTCTGGAGTTTAACCGCGGATCGTGTCTACAAAAGTTCAAGATAAAGTATAACTGTTTTAGAATAAGAAAGTGGAGTGGTGGAGTGGATAGCCGAAGTGGTTCATCGCGGAGTTCAACATCTAGATGTTGAAAACGAATTGTGTCCATGTGGTTTAGATATCATGCCTAAGTATGTTTATGTGTGCAAGACATTGGTGTCCTTGAAGCTCGTAAAAGTAGGGCTTCATTTTGAAGACCCCAAGTTTGTTGTTTCTCTACCTTGTCTCAAGATCATGCATCTAGAAAACAATTATTACACAAGTGGTGAAAGTCTTTATATTATGGACTAATGATGAATGGCATATATAATCTGCCGATTCTATCGCGATCCATCCTTAACGCATCGTGAACAACACGAATTGATTTTCCTCAGTTTCTTGAGAAGAAGAAAAGACAATATCACCATATGCCTTATAAAGAATTGATTTTCCTCAGTTTCTTACTTTCTTTTACCAAAATCCGATTAAATTGATGATCTTTTATTCACAAACGTGAAACGAAAGCGCTTCAGAGTCTGATGAGACCTCACATGAATTAAGAAACAGCTAGCAGAACTTGTAGATTATCTTTTATGATTAAAATCGTATATAACTAAATGCAATTTAATTAGAATTCTTCGCAAATAGAAACATTAAATCTCTGATATATATTGATGAATTAAGAAAATAAAAAACATTAGATTTACTCTAGTTGACGTTGGTTTACATAAGCAAATTAAGCAGCGATTAAAGGCAAAAAGAAGAAAGAAGCAATTAAGCGTGGGAATTGAGGAGGAGATCACTCATGTCTTTAACGTAGCCTCCAAGCCATGGATCCATCGCCACCGACCTAATTTCCCATGTCGGATCAAACGCTTCCCATGGCAGACTCTTGAGATCTTCCACCGAAACACCCAAATCCTCAAGCGACACGTGTCCATTGCCCTTATTACTGCTACTAGTAGTCTCAACGACACTCTCGTCCTCCTCGCTCAAATCAATGAAATTATCATGATGATGACTTGATGATAATGATCTCTCATCGTCCTTCTTCCTCGTCTCGTGAAGATCAGTAGAAGAAGAAAAGAACGAATCCACTCTTGACTCAGCATCATCGTCGTCCTTCGCCTTGCGTAACCCCTTGACCACGCAACTTAGTTCGTTGAAGGCGTTAACGTCGTCCCACCAAGACCCTAATCTCCGTTTAATCTTCTTCGGCTCTAGGGTTTCATCAGTAGTGGGAAGTGAGCCCAAGGAGTTAAATATCGGAGAATCGATGTTGTGTGTCTTGTTATTCTTCGGCTCTACGGTTTCATCCTCGTCGTCGTCGATGATGATGATGACTGCATCAGTAGACGGTGGTGATCCCAAGGAGTTGAATGTCTGAGGAACGAGGTAGCGATTGGTGAGTTCGATCTGCGACTCCATGTTTCGTTTCGTACAAATTATACTGAACCGAATTAACAAGAAAATTGTAGAGAAATAAAATCGAATTGAGAGAGACTATGAAAAAGCTAAGCTCTTAATCTGGCTTTTGGTGGTTTAATCAAAGCGGAATATATATGCGCTCTTTAGTTTATATAAAAAGAAAGTGTTGGAGTTAAAAAGGAAAACGAAACCTAAACAAAAAAAAAGGAAATTGTATTCTCAGATAAGGAAAAAAGGAAACTTCTTCGTCTGTATTGTTTTCTCAGGTATGTAAAAAAGGAAATTGTTTAGCCGTTGACTTTTTCTATTTTCTGTACCACGTAAATTAATAATTAAAAAAAATTATTAAGACTAAAGTCACTAAACTAACCTAAATTATTAAATCTAACAATGGATTTTTGTTCAAGAATGAAATTTTATTGGAACTGATAGTAGGGATTGCTTTTTTTTTTTTTTTTTAATTAGCCTTGTTTGGCGATGTGTCGCTGCGACAGCGACATGCGATACAAAATTAAACGTAAACTGGACCCAAAGCCAATTGGTTTTTTGTCCTTTAATATTTCACTGAGAAAAAGAAAAGACAATCACCATGCATGCTTATAAGGAATTCATCATTATCCTCAGTTTCTCTTACCACAATCCTATCAAGTTGATTATCTTTATAACTCATATACTCCAATTTCAAACAATTTCTTTACCACAATCATATCAAGGGAAAAAAAAATCACCATGCTTAGTTGGGTTTTGAACAAAAACAGTTTCATATTCTCTCTTCTATCATTGTCGACACACTCTCTCTCTTGTTCTTGATACTCTAACTTCTCTCTAGAAGTTTATCATCTTCATCTCCACTACAATGAAAGTATGAAACACCAACTCTTCTTCATTACCCGATTTGCTCCTTTTCCCTTTTCAAAACATTTTGCGGTAATTTTATATTTGTTCAAAATTGCTGCTTCTTGACCCTAGAGTAGTTATTAGGTCACTGGATTTGCTTAAAATGTATATCGTTTACCTAGGGCGTTGAGTTTCTCAATCTAGGGTTTAATTCAAATAAACATAGAAAGCTACGAGAAAAGGTTTCAGAGGGTTTTTGTTTCGGCCCAAAAAAGCCACATAAAAAGTCTACGAGACCAAAAGACAATTAAGTTACTTGAGCTTTACGGTCGGCTAAAATTAAGTAAATCCCACATCGAAAACTTTTAAAGATCTAATCATGTATATAAACAGCACGAGTTATTGTATTAATCACCAACTGGCTTTGACGAGTTAGCTAGCTTCTTGTGGAATCATGTGCCCTTTAATATTTCATTATATGATTCTTGAACGAGAAGTGAACCAAAGCCAGTTGGTTTTGCCCTTGAAGTTTGAATTGCTCAAAATGTTTTTTCATCAAGAGATATGAGAAACTCAATCAAAACGAAACTCTAATGTTTCCAAAAACAGTAAGATTAATAGTCTTGATACAAAGTCTCATGTTTTGTTTCTGCTAAAAAAAACGCCTACGAGACCAAAAGACGATGTCGGCTAAAATTAAGTATTCCCACATCGGAAACTTGTAAAGATCTAAGGATGTATATAAGCAGCATGAGATTTTGCTTTGATACCAATTGGCTTTTGAGTGTTAGCATCTTGTGAAATCATAAACCCTTGACCCAATAGGGTACATCCAATTTTCAATTGGGAATGTATGATTCTTGAACGAGATGTCAACTGAGACCCAAAAGTCAATTGTTTTTTTTTTGCGCCCTTTAATATTTCATTAAAGTTCTAATCATGCATGTATATAAACAGCACGCGAGACTTATTGTATTAATCACCCGTTGGCTTTGACGAATTAGCTTCTTGTTCAATCTACAAATGAGTATATATGATTCTTGAACGAGAAGAACTGTGACCCAAAACCAATTGGTTTTGCCCTTCAAATTGCTCAAAATGTTTTTTCATCGAGAGAGATGAGACATTCAATCAAAACGAAACCATAATGTTTCCTATTACGTCAATAAGCATAATCTACCATAAAGACCTGAATTAGGCAATGCAAAAGATCATTATATTCCTCCAAGAAAAGAGAATTGAAATCGAAGCAATAAAAGTTGAATAATCTTGCTCTTTAAGCATATAAGATCATCCAAATGGTTAAAGAATCCAAACAGGAGAAAGATGATCAAACATAATAAACCATGTCTATAAAACGCTAATTCTAACTGCAAATTTCATGAGAATAGAAGATTCCCACACTAGTGTTCGATAAAATAATGTTCATAAGCAACGAGAACCTGACATCTGGGAGAAAGCTTTGTGGATGTAAGAAGCTTCTTGTAGCTCTCTTGGTTATTAACAGAAGGACGAGTCAAACTCAAAGTCAGTTTCTTGAGGACTGCTGAATTCTCAAGAAAGTAATTCACTAGTTTAATCCCGGATTCCTCCCTCATCATCAGTTTCTTAATCTTAACATACTCCAGAGTCGATGATAAACACCGAGGTGCTTTTCTAAAGACGAGTTTCTTTGGCATCTTTGTAACAGGAACGTCCTGGATACACACAAAAAAACAAAAACAAAAACAATCTGATCTAGTTTAATTACAACCTCATCAAATCAAAATTTAGATAGATCTTAGGCAGATTTTCTAGATAATCATGTTAATTAATGGCTTACGTACCATGGAAAGGTCTTCAAGAACAGTAGAGGCTGAGAGGAGCCTCTGAATAATCAAAAGACCACCACTCTCGTAATAAATGTTTTCTAGATGCATGTTCTTGAGACGACGTAGAGAAACAACAAACTTGGGATTCTCAAGACCTACGTTTACGAGCTTTAAAGACACCAATGTCTTGCTCACATACATATACTTAGGCATGAAATCTAGAGTATATGCATGAAATCTACATCACGCTTTATCTCGGACGTTTCGTTCTCAACATCTAGATGTTGAGCTCCGCGATGAATCACTTCGGCTATCCACTCCATGATGACTCTCTTGCTACATTCGAAGGAAAATGCACCTCTCCTTTTTTGATATTTTATCATGAACTTTTGCAGGCATGATCCACGGTTAAGCTTCAAAAACCTGTCCATCAAACTCGTCAGCAAGGCTTCTCCGTAACGAAGCAAATCATTGGCGTTTAAGTCCAATCCCGAAACTTTTCGCCATCTCTTCGATAAGACGCTTGTCTTAGCCAAATAATTGGCCTTTGAGTCCAATCCCGAAACTTTTCGCCATCTCTTCGGTAAAACGCTTGTCTTAGCCAAATAATTGGCCTTTGAGTCCAATCCCGAAACTTTTCGCCATCTCTTCGGTAAAACACTTGTCTTAGCCAACTCAGTTGTGTTTAAGTCCAATCCGGAAACCTTTCGCCAGAGAAATTCCCATTTAAAAAAATCAATGGCGTTTAAGTCCAATTTGGAAACTTAGCTAGAGAGATTCCCATCTCTTTGATAAAACGCTTGTCTTGATCGAATCTTCGATCGGAAGGTATGAGAGTATATGAGCTAGTAAACGCTTATTCTATCACGCACCATCACTATAGCATGAACTACATGCAACAACATCAAAAGCGAAACCTAGGCGTTGATATTCTCAATATATATCATCCCAAAATCTAGGGTTTATAAGTACGATTAAAATCACTAGCGTGCGTAAATGTACAATCGAGGGGTGGAAAAGAAGAACTTAACCTTCAATTTTTTTTGCCGGCGGTATATCGTCGTCGGAGGTCATGCTTTAGGATGAATAAATCGAATTGTGTAGATTCGACAGTATATAAATTTTATTTACAGTCAAAGCGGTTTAAATTTCTCCCGAATTAGCGCCATTCCATTTCCATTTTCAAACCTTAAAAAAAAAAAAAAGAGACGATCATTTTTTTTAAAAACAAACTTGGGATCCTTAAGACCTACGTATGGATGGCAATTAAAAACAGGTTACCCACATGAGATCGAACGAAGAAATGGTCTCCCTGTCAGAACTCAGATTGCGTTCTTTGTGGAACCTTGGAGGAATCACGGAACCATCTTTTCTTTGAATGCCAATACTTTTTCATAATTTGGGAGAATCTTACAAGGGGATTTCTTCAAAGAAGTTTTCATCGATCTGGTTTCAAACTATGATCAGGTATGTTTTCCAAGCCACCCTCTACCACATATGGCGAGAACGAAATGGGAGAAAGCATGGAGAAAAACCACTACCGACATCGCGACTGATCAAATTCATCGATAATTAAGAATGTCCGAAACATGATTACTTCAATCCGAAACACAGGAGACTGATCATACGACGATGCTATGATTAGGTGGTCAGAACAAGATCTCCATAGTCACATTCAAGAAGGCTCAAGTTTTTTGGGCTAATGTATGGTCGAATGTAAGCTCAAAAAATATACCTTTCAAAATTAAATGTTGTAAAAAATATTTTTTTGGATTTGAACTAATTTTACATTTAATTCAAAAAAATAATTGTTTTCTTCAAAATCAAGCCCTACTTTTACGAGCTTCAAAGACACCAATGTCTTGCACACATAAACATACTTAGGCATGAAATCTTTAACACGTGGTGGAGACGTTAATTTGTTTTCAACATCTAGATGTTGAACTCCGCGATGAACCACTTCGGCTATCCACTCCACGACTCTCTTGCTACGGTCAAAGGAAAATGCACATTTATTATAATTTATCTTGCACTTTTGTAGATACAATCCGCGATTAAACTCCATAAATCTGTTAACCGAACTCTCCAAGGCTTCTCCATTAGGAAGGAAGTCAATGGTGTTTAAGTCCAATGCTGAAACCTTTAGCCAAAGAAATTCCCACCTCTTTGATAAAACGCTTGTCTTAACGGAATCTTTGGTCGGAAGGTACGTATGAGAGAAAATAAGTTAGCAAAGAATCCGGCAATTCTGATTCTATCGCAACCCATCATTAGAGCATTCATCAAAACCTTGCTCGGATCCTAGGGTTTCTCAATTTTATTACAAAACTAGGGTTCAAGGTGATTAAACGTAGAAATCGAGGGATGAATTTGGATCTGAAGAACTAACCGTCGATTTGAATGGCCGGAGATATCGTTATTATCCTAGAGAGTTGAGTTTCTTAGTCACATCCCAAAATCTAGGGCTTAAGTCGATGAACGTAGAAGTACAAAGCTCCGACTATCAGACAAAGTTTAGGGTTTTATTAATCAAAAAAAAAAAGTTTAGGAGTTTAGGGCGGGAGCTTGGGCCCAAAAGGCCACGAGAAATCTATACTAATAAAATGGATTGTTTGGGACTCATGAGGCTATCCACATCTGAAATAAATCCAAGAGTTTGAAGATACCTTTCTTCTCAAGACAAATTGTCTAGGTGCATCTCTTTGTGCAAAGTTTACAAATATTTCACTTAATTTCATTGCGATAGACAGACAAAAAAACATTATAATTTGGTTATTGATATACCATACATTTTTTCCCATTTGCAGAAATCATGTTATTTATCACGTTTGGAATGCTTTTCTTCAATAGACTTCATCTTATACTATATATGCAAGCGACACCATTGTTTTGCAGTAAAACTTTCATGGTATTAAAACTATCCATGTGTAGGAAAAAGGAGGGGCAAGGAAAATTATACCAATGACCATACAAGCACCAGATTTGTGGAAATCAAAGTCACTTTTGCAGAGGTTGCTGTCAATTGACTGCTCTGGCGTTCCTCTGTATAAGGATGATCCAAATGGTTTCAACTCTGAAAATTAAGACGGAGTTTATCCACATCTATTACGAAACTTCTTTTCTTTTGATATATGCAGTTGGTAGGTAAAGAACGCAAAACAAAATCAAGAAGTAAGAGGTAGTACTGTACACATGAATTTTTGCGTATGCGCATATATATTTGACTCAATTTCTTCAGAGCTGTTATAACCCTCCATATGAAGTTACAATACAAGATAGTTGAACAATAAGATTTTAGATGGTAAAAAGAACTGGTACATTTAAGGTTTACTATGCAGCTAGTAAAGATGGTGACGAAGCCATTCTTTGGATTCATAGGGATTTTTTTTCACTTGAAGCATATAAAAGGGCCACGAACATGCATAGTGCGACCAATTGCAAAAGAGTTTAGAAGGTATTACTTTTAGCTTCAAACCTAAACAATAATTAATTTTCCTTTCACCCCAAAAAAAACAAGAAATAACTAAAAACGCTTTATCTTCCATCAGAGATCTTTCTAAATCCAATTGCCATTCAAAATGAAAAAGACCACTACACTTCCCCCTTCCAAAAATGTGTGACGTCCCATGGTTCTTCTTTATAATGCAGAATGACTAAAAGGATTCACATGTGTAAATTGTAATTGCCTCCTCTCCAACAACTAGCGCTTCATCATCCGAATACGGTTTACTTTCCCTTTAACGAATGTCAGTTCCTTTAGAAATCTTTTTCTTGGATCTCGAATTATTGAGCGGAAATTTTGAACATGCTATTGCCAATTAAGAACAATGAAACTATCAAATATGTGATATGTTTTGTTAATTTGGTTTGCTTTCAACGTTTCGTTTTAGTACACATAGGCGTTGAATAGGAGTGTGTGGAATAGGAGGTCAGACAAAGAGTCACTGAAGCTGCGAACCAACATGCAACAGGAAAAAACACAAATCTTGTACTGAACCAACATGCAAAGAAAATCGATGACCCAAACAATAAAATGCATGAATTGGATTTTTTTAACCAGATTAACATTGCACGATGATATGAGCTAAATCTCTTGCTTTAGCTTTAGTGATCGGTCATGTGTATTTGGTCGCTATGGTGAAAGCAAGAAGAATGAATTTAACTTAACTTCCTCTTTAATCCTAGTCTCTCTTGAGAATAAGGTTAATTGTTGGAAGATGGTTTTTTATTGATCATAAAAGTCCTTTATATAGGCACGATATAAATCCATATTCTTAAACTAAAAGAAAAAGATACTTTAGGCTAAAACTAAGAAAAAGAAAAAACACCAAAACTATAATCCTATTGTAAAAAGGAAAACACCCAAAAAACTTAGTTCTTCTGTTGATGATACGTAAGATCATAGTGTGTTTCATTACTCCCCTTCTCGACTAGGAGCTTGTCCTCAAGCTCCAGTTCTGGATAAGCTTCTAGTAGCTTCTCTGCATCTTCCCAAGTAGACTCATCCGCAGCATCTTCAGTCCATTTTGCAAGGACCTGTCGAGTACCACCCCGCACTCTTGCCCGAAGAAGCTTGATCGGTTTTGCTGGGACTATCCGCCCTTGTAAGACTGGTGGTAAGGTGGGTTTGGTGTCAGGTGGGGAACCTCTATATGCCTTTAGAAGAGACACATGGAAGACATCGTGTATATGGGTCCCTTCGGGTAGACAGAGACGATATGAAACTGTCCCGATGCGATCAAGTACTTCAAATAGACCGTAAAACTTAGGGGATAACTTCGTAAAAGCCTTTCGTGCCACTGTCAATTGCCGATACGGTTGAATCTTTAGCCATACCCAATCTCCCTTACAGAACTCAACTGCTCGATGACGATTATCATACGCAGATTTCATGCGTTGATGAGCTTCAAGCAATCTTTCCCTCGTCATTTGGATAAACTCATCTTGTCTTTCTAATGCAACATCGATTGCATCAACTTGCGAACTGCCCGTAGTATAGTCCAACAAGTGTGGTGGCTCTCGACCATACACAACCCGAAAAGGCGTTGTTTTGAGGCTTGTGCGAAACGAGGTGTTGTAACAATTCGATTAACCACCTCCGTTTGCCCATCAGACTGTGGTCGATAGGCCGTCGTAAAACACAAATCTGTACCCATCAATCTGAATAATTCCCGCCATAATAGACGGCAAAAAACTTTGTCCCGGTCCGATACAATAGTCTCGGGAATCCCATGCAAGGGTACAATATCTCGGAAAAAAGCTTGTGCACAGTAGCAGCGGTGTAGTGGTGACTCAATGCTATGAAATGAGCGTACTTAGAAAAACGGTCCACTACGACCAATATTACCGTTTTCCCAGATACTTTGGGAAGTGCTTCAACAAAATCCATCGAAATATTATACCAAATTTTTGTTGGAACCTGTAATGGTTGCATTAACCCCGCTGGTTGAAGGGTCTCCCATTTGTTCTTTTGACAAATCTGACAGTTTCCAATAAAATCTTAAATTGCTTTCTTCCAACCCTTCCAATAGAAATCACGTCAAATGCGGTCCATAGTCTTCTGAACCCCCTCGTGGCGAAGTTGTGAAATCCGGCTACAACTTCTTGGACCAACGCGAATCTGCGTCCATGTAAACCCGCCCTTTATGGAAAAGTAAAACGTCTCGTGCTTCCCAAACGGCTGATTCTTCCCCACGGATTATTCGATCGCGCAACGCAGATAGGCTGGAATTGTTGTTTACCTCTGCTCGGATGCGTGCAAAAATTCCTTTTTCAGAATTATGCAAAGCATAGACAGCACATTCCGATTCAGTCTCGTCCTCGCTCCTTCTAGACAATGCATCAGCAACTTTGTTGGTGATTCCCGACCTAAACTCAACTCCAAAGTCGTATCCTAGCAACTTGCTAATCCAATGTATTTGAGGTGATGTTGACAGATGTTGTTCCAACAGAAATTTGAGGTTGTAATGGTTTGTCCGAATCAAAAACCGGCGTCCCCATAAATATGGTCGCCAATGTATTACTGCCTTAGCTAGACCAATGAGCTCGCGTTCATATGCTGCCAATTTAATGTGTCTGTCGGCCAACTTCCGACTAAAAAAGGCTATCAGGTGGCTATGTTGTTGTAGGACAGCTCCTATTCCACTGCCCGACGCGTCGCATTCTATTACAAATTCTTTGGAGAAGTCCAGTAGCGCCAAGATGGGTGACTCAGAAAGAGATTTTTTTAGAGTTGTGGACGCTATATCGGCCTGTTCATCCCACATGAATCCTGTTTTCTTGAGAAGACAAGTCAATAGAGCAGCTATAATACCATAATCCTTAATAAATTTTTGGTAATAACCAGAAAGTCCAAGGAAGCCCCGAACGGCTCGTACTGATTCTGGCTGAGGCTAGTCGGTGATGGCGGTGATTTTTGATTGGTCAACCTTGACCCCTTCGTGAGAGATGACATGCCCTAGATAACCGACTTCTTGTTGCCCAAACAAGCACTTGGAGTGTGTGTTTTAAGAGCAATTTATGTGATCTTAAGAGCTTGAAGACCCGCCGTACATGCTCCAAATTCTCCTCCCAAGATGTATTATAAATCAAAATGTCATCGAAGAAGACCAACATGAACTTGCGGAGTACTTCCCGAAACACTGAGTTCATGAGGCTTTGAAACGTTGATGGAGTATTGGAGAGTCCGAATGGCATGACCAAAAATTCATAATGGCCATGGTGAGTCCTGAAAGCTGTCTTTTCAATGTCTTTGTCGGCCATCCGTACCTGATGATATCTTGAAGCAAGGTCGAGTTTGGTGAAGAAGTGGGCACCATGTAGTTCATCTAAGAGCTCGTCTACAACAGGTATTGGGAACTTGTCTTTGACGGTGATCTTATTAAGGTCACGATAATCAATGCAAAATCGTCATGTATTATCTGCTTTCTTAACTAGCAAAACAGGTGATGAAAATGGGGAATTGCTGGGTCGTATAGTTCCGCTGCGATGCATCTCGGCACACTGTCGCTCAATCTCATCTTTTAATAAATGTGGGTAGCGATAAGGCCGGACAGCAAATGGGGGTTTGCTCCCTGTACGAGATGAATTTTGTGATCACAATCCCTTTTTGGCGGCAACCCAGCTGGTTTGGCGAATATATCTTCAAATTCTCGTAGTATATTGTTAAGTTGCCTTGGTGTTGTTGCTGTGGTAAGAGATCAGATCGCTTGTTCTCTTATTTGCTTATGGACCATAGTAGCGGAAACAAGATCCTTTGATATTGTGAAAATTTCCTCTTCGTCCGCGAACCAGCTTTCTAATTGTCCATTCCTAATGTCCATTGCATTAAGAGTATCTCCTTCGATACCCCTAGTTTCCGCTTCTCCCAGCCATTTAACAGTGGCGATACTGGTTTGGAACTCGACGGTGCGAGTCATTCCATCCCAAACTACACGCCCTAATGCGTTCAACCAACGGATACCCAAAACCACGTCGAACCCATTTAAAGAAATTGCGAAACAATCAGCTTTGAATTGGTGTCCTTGTACGCACATTGTTATTCCTTTGCAAAACCCGTCAATGGGATATCTTCCCCCATTAGGAAGTGCAACGAACCGCCCTGACCGTCGTGTCATTGGTATTCCAAGTTTTTCTGCCACACTACTCTTGATGAAATTATGTGTATTGCCGGTATCCAGCAATACCCAGCCTGTTCTGGTGGCAATATGATTTAAGTGGTTTCACCAAGTCAATTAATAAATAGAGTGCACACTATACCACAATCATAACGGTTGTCGATTGTAGCACTTTAGGATCGAATCCACAGAGATCAATGTTACGACTATGAGAATGCATGATGAAATTAAAGCTAAGACGAATGACAAATTTTGTTGGTTTTATGGTTTCGAAGCTAAGAACGACAACTAAAACGTTGTAAATTCAAATTAAGAAAGCGTTAAGCCTCGGGTGACATTGCGGGAAATCACAAACAACGGTTAATGCATCTTAAACAGGGGTTTGCATTAAGAAACGTCTAGAACTAAAAGCTAATAATAGATTAACCTCCTCCCGGAGTATTAATCCCTATGCTTAAAACTATGAAGACTAACTCCCGTTGAATTCAAAGGTTCTAAGCATGCTTTTCTAGTTCGATTGGATAATAAATTCACAAAAACGCCTTAACATCAACTCCGTTGGATAAGGACGCTTTGCTCATCTAGGATATTTCCGGCATCTAAACAAACACTCCCGTGCGTTAGATAACCTAAAGATCATGAACTAAGTGATCAGTTTAATTCATGCATTAAGAATAACCTAGACGAAGAATCCACCGAATAAACCCCCGTTTAATCTATCATAAACCGTTAAATCATGAAATCCCTTAACACCCAATTGGCCTAACTAAGAAACTACTCACTCATAATTGCATAACAAATACAGAGAGATGATGAAGAACACATGATTAACAAAACAGAAATAGAAAAGAGATTAAGAAAACTTCTCCAATATGTAGAATCAAAGGTTTGCTTTCCAAGCTTACAAATCACCAAGATCAAAGAGAGTAGTAGAAAGACAAGTTTTTATGATACATCTGGGCTTAGACAATTTATTTTCGAGTTTTGGGCGTCAAAGGGAGACAAAAAAAGTTAGGTGAAATAGCACAATACACATTTTTACACTATTTACAGAAGGTGGATCGATCGATCCAGGAGGGGGATTGATCGATCCAAAAACTTGAGTTCGATCGATCCTCGATCGACGGTCGGTCTGTCAAAACTTCGGCTTTGTGGATCGATCGATCCAGGAGGTGGATCGATCGATCCCATCTTTTTTTGGCTCGGTTTCGCCGTTTTTCTGTTCTAGGCTTCCGGACTCCGTCCCGAAATGCTTTTAAACCTGAAATGACTCTTAAAAGACTAAAACACTCGAAAAAGACTCAATCATGTACAAAAAGCACGAGTTGGAAAACGTAAAAAACGCAACACATCACAATATCAGCTCGAACCTGAAAAGTTGTTTTTGTTTGCTCACCATTCAATGCGTTAAGAGATATTTCCAACTCGTCATCTTCAAATGGTTCATCCTCCGAATCATCGCCATCATTGACTGGCAAGATGTGAAAAAGGATTGGCTGGCAAATATGGTATGGAGAGTAGATTTCGTCGCAATTGAAACAAAGCCCTTTTGCATGTCGTTCAGCCATCTCTGCCCTGGTTAGCTTTTTTCAAAACTTCTTTTGTGGAGGCTGTCTCGTCCCAGGCTGTACGGCCGGCTGAGGTCCCTTTTCTTTTATACTTTGCGCGATGCGTTGTTCAACTACTGGTCTAGCTACCGCTAGAGAATATCGAGCCAAAGGAGCCAGATGTCCTCCAAACGTTCGAGCTGTCTTATCACCCTCTATTTTGTACTCGTTATCTCTGGCATACTCCATGGCTTCAAAAATTGTTTATGGTCGGAGGTACTCGACTTCTTTGCGCAAGCTGTCGGTCAACCCTGCACAAAACTGCCAAAGTTGCTGGTCTCCCGAGAGTCGGGTCTGTTGACCTAGACATTTTTCAAACTGGTTGCAATATTCATCAACAGTACCGGTGTGTCTTAAATTCGACAGCTGTCCCACATGATTCAATGTATCTGCTTTTCGGAAACGGCTTTTGCAGATTTTTTTGAATTCCACCCAGCCAAGTCTGTGAGTGACTAAACGGCGAAGATTGTTATGCCAATGATAAGCTTGTCATGTGAGTATGAACGTCGCCTGTCGCACCTTGGCGTCATCATTGAACACTTGCTGATCAATAAAATAGTCATCACACTTTTGTAACCACTCGATTGCATTGGTGGTACCATCATAAGGAGAAAATTCCATCCTTGATGGTAGTATTACACATCTATCTGAATTGTTTCCTCCTACTTCTTTCGATCCATAAGAGCCTCCCCAACCGATTTCTTCTTGGAAACGAAAGTCTCCTTGGTTATTAGGTAGTGGAGCTTCGTGTGGTGGCGCGCCGATATGTCTCACAGTCTAATCACCTCTCCCATCCATTCGACGGTTACCTCGTTCCCTGCCAATTGATCGAATTGGCCATGGTCCGCCGGTGGTAGTTATCTTTTGTATGCCCCCAGATGACCCACCACCTTCGCCTGATCCGTCTCTGCCCTTGTTTCCCGATGCAGAATTAGTTGCATTAACATCCTTTGGAGAACAATTGTCTTTGTTCTCCTTCATCGTCCTTTGATACCAGCAGATCCGCTCTATTTTCCAGACGCAGAGAGCTCCTTGGGTCTCAAGACTAGTGGTTTGGTCCCCTGAATTTTTTTCCAGTAAGGCGGTTTGTTCTTTGCGAATCTTAGCAACCTCGGATTTGTGTTGCTCACGTTCGTCCGCCTGTGTAGCAACGGTTGTCTCTAGTGTTGATAGTTTTGAACGTAATGGATCCAAATCTTGCCTAATGTCGTTGATTTCCTGTTTTAATTATGTTTTCATGTCGCTCATCTGTTGCATGATTTTGGCGAGTTGTCTCATCACGGAATCCATGTCTCCCATAGAATCGTCTTGCTCTGATACCAAGTTGATATGAGCTAAATCTTTTGCTTTAGCTCTAGTGATCGGTCCTGTGTATTTGGTCGCTATGGTGAAAGCAAGAAGAATGAATTTAACTTAACTTCCTCTTTAACCCTAGTCTCTCTTGAGAATAAGGTTAATTATTGGAAGATGATTCTTTATTGATCATAAGAGCCCTTTATATAGGCACTATACAAATCCATATTCTTAAACTAAAAGAAAAAGATACTTTAGGCTAAAACTAAGAAAAAAGAAAAAACCAAAACTATAATCCTATTGTAAAAAGGAAAACACCCAAAAAACTTAGTTCTTCCGTCGATGATACGTAAGACCATAGCGTGTATCACATGATTAAAGAACAAACAGAAGTAAGAAGAACAAATCTCAAGAAGACATTATTATCATAAGAGGTTTTAGTTCCCAGCTTAAACCTTCTTTAATATGCAAGGCCTAACTGCAATTTTCATAAGAAAATATTAACTGATTGAGATCAAAGCAATAAAAGTTGAATAATGTGGCCTTTCAACATACGAATGATCATCCATGGTAAAAAAATCCAAACAGAAGTAAGATAATTACGCATATATCAAGAAGACATTATCATTCAATAGTCTGTCTCTCTCAATTCAAACCTAAAATGCTAAGCGTATAATTGCACTTACCATGAGAATAGATAATTCCTACACTGATATTCAATAACAATTAATGCTCATGTCAATAGACATTTGACATCTGGGAGAAAGCTTTTTGGATGTAAGAAGCTTCTTGTAGCTCTCTGCCTCTTGATTGGTCAATGTATGAAACTCAAGAGTCATTTTCTTGAGGACTGCTGAATTCTTAAGAAAGTAATTCACTAGTTTGATTCCGGATTCCTCCCTCTTAATCAGTTTGTTAATCTTAACATACTCCAGAGTCGACGATAAACACCGAGGCACTTTTCTAAAGACGGTTTTCTTTAGATTCCTTGGATATTTAACGTCCTGCCAAAAAAAAAAAACAAAAAATCAACCGGAGTTTGCAACATCGTCAAATCAAATTTTAACAGACCTTAGGCAGATTTTCTAGATAATCATGTTAATTAATGGCTTACCATGGTAAGATCTTCAAGAACAGGAGAGCCTGAGATGAGCTTTTTCATAATCAAAAGACCATCAAAACTCATGAATAAAATGTCTTCTAGATGCATGATCTTGAGACGAGGTAGAGAAACAACAAACTTGGGATCCTCAAGACCTACGTTTACGAGCTTTAAAGACACCAATGTCTTGCTCACATACATATACTTAGGCATGAAATCTTTAGCACGTGGTGGAGACGTTAATTTGTTTTCAACATCTAGATGTTGAACTCCGCGATGAACCACTTCGGCTATCCACTCCATGACTCTCTTGCTACGATCGAAGGAAAATGCCCTTTTTTGATACTTTATCTTGAACTTTTGTAGACACAATCCGCGATCAAACTCCAGAAATCTGTCCACAGAACTCACCAAGGTTTCTCCATAAGGGTGGACGTCAATGGCGTTTAAGTCCAATTCGGAAACCTTTAGCCAGAGAAATTCCCATCTCTTCGATAAAACGCTTGTCTTACAGGAATCTTTGGTCGAAGGTATGAGAGTATATAAGTTAGCAAACACTCCGGCAATTCGCTGATTCTATCGCGACCAATCCTAGCTTGATCGGATTCTAGCTAGGGCTTCTCAATTTTATTACAAAAGCTAGGTTCAAGGCGATTAAACGTAGAAATCGAGGGATGAATTTGGATCTGAAGAACTAACCGTGATTTCGAATGGCCGGAGATATCGTTATTATCCTAGGGCGTTAAGTTTCTCAGTTATATCCCAAAAGCTAGGGTTGAAGTCGATGAAACGTAGAAATAGAAGTTAACCACCAAAAAAAAATAAAAAATAATATTAGGTTCTCAGCTACCATTGTTTGCTTCACTTGTGTTTCTTAAATCTTGTATCTTGTTTTAATTACTGTATCTTCTTCGAAATCAGTTTGTAATTTGAAATGATGCCCTATTTTGGGAAAGATGAATAAATAAGAAGAATATTCTAAAAAAAAAAAAAAAAAAAAAAGTTAACAAAAATAAAACACCACTGTTTTTAACGAGACAAAGTTTAGGGTTTTATTGGCGGGAGCTTGGGTTTGTTTCGGCCCAAAAGGCCAGGAGAAACTAAGATACAGTAATAAGAACCAACCCGAGTTAATGTGAACTTCACTGCAAGAACTAAGTTTAGGAGACGCCGCTTTATTAACGTCACTCCATTAACCGACTTTAACATTTTTAAAAAGAAGGAATTTAATGATGGTGCATTTGATGGTACAAATAGTCGCATTGATGATGGATGGAACGACTACAGTGATGTTTACGATGTTGTCAGAGAGATAAGCAGTTCCAATGTAAGTATGATTCAACTATCAAATCATCATAATAGATACATTTTTTTGCAATATAAATGAAATAACTGTTTCCCTTTAATAGCTTCATCTCGCGGTTGAACTACCCCCAGTAACCAAGTTGCGGCAAACCCCTAATAACTCACCTTCGGTAAGTATTCATCAGTGTACATCGAATTTTCGGTATACGCAGAATCATGCATGAAAAAAAACCATGATTTGTAAACTTTTACTATAATATAAAAAATTGTAATTCATTTAATTTTTGACATATTTGAAAAGACATTAACTAGGATTTGTCAAATTTTACCACGGTATGTAAAAGAAGGCAAACATATTAAAATGTTAAATTTAAAGAAAACAAAACTTCAGAAAATGGGTTTCCATATTTTTGGTAAATACCTAATTTAATATTTTGTTGTTATGATAAAAAAAAATTAAAATGCTTTTGAAATACAGAAAAATGAAAGGGAGATATGCAAAAATAGCACAAGTACATATGGTTTTTTTTTTTGAAACAAGTACATATGTTTCAAAAATATCATTGTTGTTTGTTATTTTCAAAAATACAATTATTGTTTAAGTCTGAGAAATTCTCATATCTTCGATAATAATGCGCTGATTCTATCGCGACCCATCCCTAACAGTTACGCATCGTGAACAACACCAACATCAATATCGTCGGTAATATCGTTCACTTACGTTGAGTTTCTCAATTTTATTCGAAAATATAAGGTGTAATTCGATTATTCAAACATTCTGACAAAAAAAAGTCAGTAATTAACATAAAAAGGTACGATACAAAGTCTCAGGTTTTTGTTTCGGCCCAAAAAAGCCTACGAGACGATTTAGTTACTTGAGCTTTACGGTATATATCTTAGTACAACTATGTCGGGTAAAATTAACGTAATCCCACATCGGAAACTTCTAAAGATCTAATCAAGTATATAAGCAGCTCCACATATTGCAATGATTAGCCATTGGCTTTGGAGAGTTAGCATCTTAAGATATCATAACCCCTTGATCCAATAGGGTTCATCCAATTTCCAAATGGGAGTATATATGATTCTTGAACGAGATGTCAACTGTGACTCAAAGCCAATTGGTTTTTTGCCCCCTTTGATATTTCATCGAGACTGAGAAGAACAGAAAGCCAATTGGTTTTTTGCCCCCTCAGTTTCTTTTACCACAATTCTATCAAATTGATTATCTTTAGAACTCATATAATCTCAACCGAAAGATCTGTACCACCCAAACGTGAAACGAAAGAGCTTTAGAGTCTGATACCTCACATGCATGAAGAAACAGCTAGCAGAACTTGTAGATTATAATGATATGA
Source organism: Eutrema heterophyllum (assembly GCA_002933915.1). Taxonomy (NCBI): domain Eukaryota; kingdom Viridiplantae; phylum Streptophyta; class Magnoliopsida; order Brassicales; family Brassicaceae; genus Eutrema; species Eutrema heterophyllum. The sequence continues at coordinate 775,653 of PKMM01036815.1, forward strand.
TCAAATAGGCTTTAATCACTTCAAGAAAACACATTCGTGGATAATGAAGTGCTCATGGACAGACCTATATATAAGCATTGAGACGGATGGTGACGTGGGTAGAGCTAAAGATGAAACGAAAGTTTGTGGATGATTAATCGCTAGATAATGGCTACATTCGGATTGTATACGATAGTCAGCGTACGGTGACTAAATCTTATAATTAAGTGGTTCTGAACTGTTCTAGTGAAAGAGAAGAGATGAGAGGATAGTTTCTGATAATAAAAACCGGCTCTGACTAATCAATTGTCAGAAACATTGTTGTAATATGAACACAGCTCCTTCATTTGATTGAAACTGAAGATATTCATTCTTCTTTTTAGTTAATATTATATATATTAATCTCTGTCCTCATCACCATTAACTGTGTCCCTTTAAATCTGTTCCAACAGAAAGTTCTGATTTGAATATGAAGAAACCGGCTCTTGTTGTTAGAAGCCTGAATAAGTTATATTTGAGTTTGAAGAAATCAAAAGTGGAATCTGAGTCCAAATATCTTTTACCTGTCCAAGGTGATGAAAAGCAAGCATGGTTAAGGTATGATATTTTTCTTTTAATTACTATCTTACTTTTCTTTGGTAATTTGCATAAAGAGGCACTTTTACAACTTTCTCTTGCAAAAGAGAGACTTTTTCCACGGTAACATTTCTTTTAACCCAAAACTATCCCGTGTTTGTATGGATACATAGCTACCGTAAACTAATGATAATAGTTTTGAAGAAACGTTATCATTATGTCGCAACCATCCATCGTTTTTGACATTTGTTCGCTTCTAAAACGATGGATTGTTGCGACATAATGGTTTATTGTTAACATATATATGAAGAAAGGGTTTACAATCATGAAAGAAAAACAAAATGATGCTTTGTGATTCAGTGTCACTTATCCTAAAGTATAATGGTTTGTCTTTTAACAAGAGACCACCAATGGACAAGTAGTTTTTTTGTTTTAACGAGTAGGTAATGAGAAGGTTTAGTCATTGATCGATCAAAATCAAAGTCTCGTTGTTTTCTTTTGTATCGATTGATCGTAATCCACGAATGTTGTCATATGTCCATTGATAGTCATCCATGACTAATGACTAATTTACTAATTAACATATATTTGACCAATTAGGCTAGGCCTGGGCATAAAAACCGGAACCGAAAACCCAAACCAGAACCGATCCGAAATAACCGGAACCGATCGGCTTCGGTTATGCCCAAAATACCTTATGGTTCCTCATTGATACACGTGGGTATCAGGTAATACCCGGAACCGAACCGATATCCGATCGGGTACCCGAATTACCCGAAATATAATTATTTATCCAAAAATATTAAATATATTACGTACGGATTTTCGAGTATATTTTCGGTATTACGGGTATACTTTCTTTAGTTTTTTTCAAGTTTTCAGATATATTTTTGGATTTTTTGGTATATTTTCATGTTTTCGGGTATATTTTATGTATTTCAGATATATTTTCTTTAGTTTTTTTTCGAGTTTTCGGGTATATTTTCGGCCTTTCAAGTAATAAATACCCGAACCAATTAAGATCCGAATTTTTTTTCGGGTTTTTACCGGTTCTTAAATCTCGGAACCGATTGAACCGAACCGAAACCGATCCGAAACCCTATCGGTTCCTAAATGGGTCCAAAATCCTTCTACCCGAAAAACCCGGAATCGACCCGAATGCCCATGGCTAAATTAGGCATTCACGAATTCCTTTGGGTGACTATCCACTTGTAGGCGTCCATCTAAGGCACCCAAAAATGATCATCGATAGAAACATCATTCATTAGGTAATCTCCTCAATTGAAGATCGTAGAAAAGGCTATTGACAACAGAAATTAAAATTCCAATGGCATAGAAACTTTCATTAGCAGTGATACTGATACAGTACATAAAATGATTTCCGTACGTATAGTTCCATTTTCTATCTACCCTAAACTGAAATAGCCTTTGCTCTCTCATTAACCAAACAATCCAATCCACACATTCTTATCAATCCGTAGGTGTGATTATCCAACAAACCAACTAGTCATCAAGCCAACCTGTTTGAGAATGTCAATGAAGGTGACTTTTTTCCCGGCGATGTCTCTTTTGAGTTCTCCGGTGTTTACTTCTGAAGCAAACTATTTATCAAAAAGATGAGAGCGTAGAGGATTGAAGGAGAGAAACATAGATCGAGGAAAGAAGAAGGTTTCGAACAAAACAAAAAACAAAAATAGAAGGTTAGGATGGTAATCTACTCCCTTCAAAGTGTGTAAGTGTGGAAAATGTCTATTTAGCCTATAAGTTGTAGAAAAGTTGTCTCTAAGTGCAATAAACCCATGAAGATATCGCATCTTCGAGAACGTTTTGTGAATGTAAGAAGCTCCTTGGTGGTATCCGAGGCACAATGGTAAGTTTATGATTCTCTGGTTCTAGGCACTGCCAACAGAAACGAGGAAAAAAAACCAAAATTAGGTACACTTCCACATTGTTGTTCTTAAGCCAAAAGCACAAGTTTAAACAAGAATTACCAATGTGAGGTGTTTTAGATTCGGGAAACTCTCGAGAAAATCGGGCAGCACTTGTAATAAGAGGGTGCAGAACGAAGCCTCTAAACGATATAAGTTATGAAACATGGAAATGTGTCCTATGTAACGATAGAGAACCTGCCCAGAAGAACAAAAACAAAAGAGGGTACAAGTGAGAACTTTTTTCTTAAAGATTAATTGTTATATATGCATCGTAGAGTATGTGTGTATACCTTCAGAGTACGGTGAGAGATTATCATATGCCTTACGCTAGAAATACAGGTGAGAAAATTGCGGATAGTACATTTCTTCATTTCCAAAGTACTGCTGCCAAGCACATCATTAAATTCGGTATCAATGTCGATCATGAACAAGGAACTCAGATTCGTTATCACGATCTTTTCAGATTGATCATCTCCGAAATTCATATACTTGAGTCCTGGAGAATCAATCTCAACCGCATATTCTACACCGCCTAATCTCCTCTCAAAGCCAGACTTTACACAAAACCTCTTAAGAGTCTGAGATATTACACGCAGAACTGGTAGATTATCATCAAAGACTCTACACACCGTTAGATCTTCAAGAACAGGACAGCCTGAGATGAGCTTCTCCACGATAAGAGGATCCTCATCGCTGTACTGAATGTCTTCGAGATGCATGATCTTCAGACAAGGTAGAGAAACAACAAACTCGGGATTCTCAAGCTCTACGTTTGCAAGCTTTAAAGACACCAATGTCTTGCTCTTGTAAATGTTCATAGGCATGAAATATCTGAAGTACATAACATCTAGATGTTCAATCCCACGGTCAATCGCTGTGGCATAAGAGTATCTGAGTTATCAAAGAATCCGGCAATTCGCTGAATCTATCGTACCCCATCACGAGACGAAACCCTAGAGTTTCCAAACCAACAATATCAAAAGTCTTGATCGAATCATAGGCGTTGAGTTTCTTAATTTCCCCCCAGATTCTAGGGTTTGAAGCCGATTAATAATCGCATATACATAGTAAACAAGAATCGAAGGAGGAATCTGAGTCTGAAGAACTTACCGTCGATTTAATTCGCCGGCGGATTAATAGATCATTCTCATGTCGTAAAACACGCAACTTCCAAAGGATCGATTTCAACGGAAGTAGAAGTAGGATATATAAAAATCAAATCGAACCGAATTTTAATTAACTCGAGCTGTTACGAAAATTTTATGCTAAATAGATGATAACATACAACCGACCAAACCAAATAAGTTGAAATTTATTAAAAGTTTAAATTTGAATATATAAAAGAGAAATAAATCGAAATTCACTAAAGCGACCTTTCTAGGGTTCCACATCTACTAGATCGGAACTCCTCAGAAACCTTTTCGCTGAGGAATCTCTCTCGGTAGCTTGTCTATGTGTTCCTCTAACCTGCGCAGTATCGCGTTTCACTTGCAGCCTATTGCTGTCCTACTGTTTTTTCTTCTACTCACTCAAGGATGTCGAGATCTCGCCCGTATTCTCTAGCGCCTGACCCACGTAAGGAGCTCTTGCCTCGCCGCTATACCATGGAAGAGAAGGGGAAAGGTATTGCGGGATCCCATTAATGGATCCGAGAACCCCCAATCCACCTCCCCGACGAGGCCGATGCAAAGCTGATCGAAGCCAATAAACTTACCCTAATCGGTAGGGTTCTAAATCCGGAAATCCAAAAACCTAGAACTCTTATTGCCTTCATGCCCACGGTATGGAGACTTGAAGGCAGAATAACAGGGAGAGAAATCGGTAGAGACAGGTTCCAATTCCGATTTAACTCAGAAGCGGACATGCTCTATGTTCTCAATGAAACCCCGTTCCATTACAAACGCTGGATGATTGTCTTACAACGCTGGGAACCGATTATTTCAGATGCCTTCCCATCACAAATCCCATTCTGGATAACCATCCATGGGATTCCCCTGCACTGCTTCACGAAGAGGAATCTCAAGGCTATAGGAGGTGAATTGGGATCGTACCTAGATCACGACGTGGAAGAAGGCAGAGTGCGAGTTTTGATTAATGCCCTAAAGCTTCTAACTATGCGCAAATCTGTCCAATTTCCATCCGGAGATGAAGTCTCAATTGAACTGGAATATGGGAAGCTTGAGAAACACTGTTTTCACTGCCTCTCCCTATCCCATGAAAAGGGATCGTGTCCCTGATACGGGATATTTTTCGTTTTCAATTTCCCAAATGTACTCATGTCATTGTAGCACTTGAGATGTCAATCCATAAGGGGTTAAGAAACTTCTTAAACTAGAGTAAATCTTTTTGGGTTTTTATTTCTAAGAAGAAAGAAATCAAAATGCAAGAAGAAAAATAAAACACAAGACTAAAATGTTGGATCATGAACTAAGCTATCAATTAGATGGGTAACAGTCAAACAATGAATCATTTGGAAGCATTAATCACTATCTTAGAACATGGAATTCACAAATATGACTAATCCATTTCCATGGCACTAATCACCTTGTTAATTATCTAATCAAGAACAAATTTCCATTTGTGATTAAGTAATCAACAAGCATTAAGAAACAATTCCAATTAGTTCACTAAACAACCTAAACATCAACTTCCATTGGCTAGGATATGCATAGCTCACAAAAGGTTGGGTCAAGCAATTCATTTAAACTCGAGTCGTGTATGAAATGCCTAAGATCTATAAACGAATGAACATACCTAATCTAGTACTAACACCGCTTACTCGAATCTATCCCTAATGCATGGGATGAGACCAAAAATCTAACTAATCTAAGCTGTAGTACTAGGTTTCGATTTATCATGTCAAATCTAGCATTAAGAACCAACCTAAGTGAAAGACTCATCCAAGATCATCCTAAATCACCATGATCTAACCATCAAAACAATTTACTAATGATGCCTAAACATTTAATGGACATTCATTCTTATGACATAGATCACACAAGTAGATTAGTTCACTCCCATGATACTAATCCATTTACAAATCATCTAGTTATCAAGAACTTCCGTTCACAACTAAATGATCCATAATCATTAAGAATTAGTCCATACAAGTCAACAATTCACCTTAATCATCAATTTCCATTGGCTAAGAATTGAATTGCATGCTTGAAAATTTTCTATACATTTCATCGAACACCTTCTGGGCGAGAAATGTCTAAGGTTCTAGAAATGAGTTGTAAATTCGATTCTAGCATTAAGATCTCTCCTAACATGAGAACAACTGTTTATCTAGTCCTAAGCATCAACAATCAACCATCAAACCATCAAAATCAATCAAAATCCAAAATCCAACAAAAAGTCAACTCACAAGAACATGAAGAACACAAGAAAAAAAGACATAGAAATGAGAACAAGAATCAAATAAACATAATAAAGATAGAGTGAAGAAATCTTCTCTACAATGACATTTGTATGAAGAAAAATCTAAATCCCTCAAAAGAGAGAGTTTGGGTCGAGCCCCCAATGTTACAAGAAGAAAACTTAGGGTTTATTACAGCATAAGAGGGTATTTCTAGAAAATGGGTGGCACAGAAGTCACATCGGTATGCTGCATCGGTATACTGCATACCGAAGTGAGATGTTTTGGGCGACGGGAAAGGTCACATCGGTATGCCTCACCTCGATGCACTACCCCAAGGATTCTCCTGTGGGATTCTGGGAGTCCACATCGGTATGCATCTCTCCGATGCACCATCCCGATGTGACTCCTGTCTGAGCGCCAGACAGATGTAAGCTCACTAAATGTGATGTATCTTTTGAACCGCTACTACGAATGACTTGAAACCACCTCCAATAGAAAGCTAACTCAAGAATCTACGACTTTCATGAATCCCGCTGAAGCTAAATCTATATGGAAACCCTTCATATGAGTCGATATTTAAAGCACTTTGGATGGCCTCTACATTTTCCTTCTACACTTTTCTTCTCAAAGTATATGCTTCATCTTTTCTTTCTCCTATTGTCTTATTTCTCATCCATGCTAAAGTCTCTCATTCCCTTTGGCTCCAAGAACACCTAAACAAACCACAAATGCAATGCAAATGCAAAGAAACACACCTATGACTCTAAAATGCATGATAAGGAGAAAAAGACTCAAATACATGAAAATATCTCAAAACTATACAAAGTGAGACTAAAAAATTATGAAAATAAAGCCCTAAAAACATGTAAAATATGGTGTTATCAACTCCCTCGGACTTGCATTTTGCTTGTCCTCAAGCAAACAAGAAAAGACAAACCGAAAGAGAGGTTTGAAAGTGGGAACTAAAAACCAAAAGATCTTAGTCAGCATTCGCTGTGATCACCTTGAATAATACTAGCATGTTGCAAAAACAAACACTTAATCCACTCTAACTCATTCAAGGCTTATCGCAACTCCTAATCTTTTCTCTTAACAACAATGTCTCATGTCTACAAGTTCTCTTCGCAACCAACTCTCACATTCATTTGATATTTCTTAAGGTGCGGTCTCACAAATGGGCAAGTGATCAAGTCCAATTGGTTTGGAAGAAAAGGCTTTTGGCACTAGTTAATGTGAGTGCAAGGAGGTTCATTCTCTTTTTGGGTGACTTAATCTCACGAAAAAGGAATGCTATATGTTATGCAAAAGTAAGGAAGACTAGAAACAATTTACGCATACAAAGTTAAGCTCACATTGTTCTACCCTCCTAGCAAAGCATTCTACCCGAATGGTGATTCCATTTTCTCTTCTTATCTTACTTCATTGAAGCTCATTAAACCCACAAAGCCCTTTTGGCTAAATCAAACTCCCTTTTTAACCCTCTTTTCTTTTCCAAACCTCAAACTCCTAGAGACATTTTTATTTTCATTCGACCCATTTTTTTTTCTTACTCTCCCTAAACCTTTTATCTTTCTCTTTTTCAAACATGGAGAGTGTTTTTCTTTTCTTTTCCTAGGGTCTTTCTTTTAAGTTCTTCTCTAAAGTTTTCTTTTTTAACCAAGGATTCTTTGTCTACCATTTCTCATCTCACTTTTCGTGAGCTCATGTTCCCCAAACCCAATACCATTCATTCCATTGATCCCCATCTTAATGCTAGCTCTCTTTCTTTGAACAACTTAGACTAGCTAAAAATGAAAGCTAACATTTGTCGTTCCCAATACTTACAAGATTTTACACACAATAACATTATCAAGAAAAATGCCTCACTCAATCAAACAATGAGGGGTGGAAAGAAAACGGTTAAGGTGAAAGATAGGGAACCATTATAAAGATGAGAATGGCCACTCGGGTTATTAGAGAGTGGTAAAAGTGGATAAGATAACCCGAATGTTTTTTTTGAACCACGGTTATGTATCACAAGCCCATAAGCGAGAAGATTAGATTCATTTAAGTCCAATATCATTGGGGTTGATTTCAAATTAAACAAGTAATTACAAGACAAAGATTTAAGAGTAAAGAGATCAAAGCAAAGAGTATACAAGTTTCAAAAAGGTTGTTCAAGCAACATGATAATATTACTAAGGGTATCACATCGAGTTCTAAACTAAGCTTTAGTGGTTTCTATCATTGTTCCCTATGCATATGTAATGCAGTCCTATATGATCTAGAAATGAGTGATCAAGTCAAGTCTAGAATGCACATGGACTAATGCAAACAACTAGACAATGATTTTTTTTTGTTTTTTTGTTTTATGCAATTGAAAATATACAATGCAATGACTCAAGAAAATGAAAATAAGACAAAATACACAATGTCAAAACACAAAAACCTCTCCCCCGGACTTAAATCACACCGTCTCAGTGTGAATTGAATCAAAGAGAGAGTAAAACAAACACAAACACAAAAACGAAATGGTATATACAAAGGGAAAAGTTAGTGGCACCTTGGAGTGGAGTGGATTCACGAGGAAGCATTGTGCATTGAAGCTCACGGAGTTGGACCATTCCATCTGTCCCATTTATTCACCCTTATTGCTCCTACAAAAACATGAAAACAAAATTTATCAAACAATAAAAAGCATAAAAACAAGAAATAAAGGATAGGATTGCTTGTTTTATGTCTCTAGCATTGACGAGGGCTAGGATTTGGGGAGTCCCTAATGGCGCGTTTAACGTCACTAGCTTGACAGTTGTGTCCTCTTACTCCTTCTCTCCTTGCATGTCTCCTTTACTCCTAGTTACCTAAGAGATCAAGATCACAAGAAAAGAGAAAAAAGATTAACAACAAAAGAAAATAAAAAGGCTTTAGTCTCAAGAAGAATCCAAATCCTAATGATCAAGGCTAAACCCCAATGGCAACGGCACCAAATTGATACGGGATAAGGCGGAGATAATGGAGATGATGGAGATGATGGAGTGAGGTACCTTGGAGATAATGGAGATGAAGTCTCAATTGAACTGGAATATGGGAAGCTTGAGAAACACTGTTTTCACTGCCTCTCCCTATCCCATGAAAAGGGATCGTGTCCCCTCCTTAATTCATTGGAAAAACAAGCCCCAGAGGGTGCACGCCCAGGAATTAATCAACATCACACCATGATGAATCTGGAAGAAAATCGGGTGCGCCGACAGGAAGCTGATTGTCTCAAGGAGCCTAGAGTAGAGGATCGACGTCAGCAGAAAGATCCTAAAGTAGATCATCGACCCCGTGATCGTGACAATAAGGACTATGACAGATCCGATTACAGTAGGGATAGCTCCCGCTACAATGCAAACCACCTACCTCGGTATGAGGAGAACTTACCTCGGTCTGAGGATTATAACCGAAGAAGACAAAGTATTTCTTCAAGGCCCCCTAGAACACAGTCACGGGATCTAGCTTCTCGCCATAGCTCGAACCGTCGAGATTGCAGCTATGTTAGCGAACACCCCTCCCACTCCCAGAGGCTGCCAGCTAGATTGTGTATCGAAAACAGAGAAGACAAGAGACGTAACTCTCTCAGCCACCAAGATGCCTCGATGCAGCGTCGATCTAACACTACAAGAAAACACAGTTTTTGTGACCACTTTTTGCGACTCTTTTTTTGGTCACAAAAATGCGGGATGAAAGTGTGACTATTTTGCGACTACTCGTAATGCAGTGGCAAAACAGTCGCAAATTAACGACGAAACAGATGAGTCACAAAAGAGTCGCAAATTTGTGACTGATTTGTAGTCTGACTGTGTAGTCGTAAAAGTAGTCACAAATTTGTGACTGATTTGTTTCGGTTTTGCCACTCCAGTCGATTTTTTTAAAGAAATTAACGACAAAACATAGTAGTCACAAAAGAGTCGCAAATTTGTGACTGATTTGTAGTATTACTTTGTAGTCGCAAAAGTAGTCCCAAATTTGTGACTGTTTGCTTCAGTTTTACCACTCCAGTCGATTTTTTTAAAAGAAATTCATCAATATATAATTGTAATAGGTTAATTTAGACGTTTTTAATATATTTGAACTATTATATAGACTGAATCATGATATTAGAGGAAAAAACTTGTAATTTTCAATATTCTAAACTTATGTTTGTTTCTACTCATAATATGTATAAGTAGTCACAAAAAGGTCTCAAATTTACGACCGTTTAGCAACTCCACTCGATTGTTTATAATAGTAGTCACAAAAGGGTCACAAATTTGCGACCGTTTAGCAACTCCACACGATTTTGTTTTTAAAAATCATCAAAATTGAATTGTAAATATGTTATTTTGTACATTTTTACATAGATTTGAACTACTATATACACTGAATCATGATAACAGAGAAAAAAACATTTAAATTCCAATATTTTAAACTTATGTTTGTATATTCTCAAAAATGTAGTAAGTGTATATGTGTTTTACATGGAATGATTTTGAAAGATAGAATTTTTTCAAAATGTACTTACCATATCTTAGTTGACTGTTTAAATAGAGAGTTGTAGTGTTAGAATTAGAATAAGAATGATTGTAAAGTCATATTTAGAATAAGAATGATTGAAAATTTAGGGTTTATGTTATATATTTGTGATTTATTAAGAATCGTCACAAAACAGTCGCACTTTTGCGACCACTTTGAGACCATTTTGTGACGATTTCAAATTTAATAAAATTTTTTGATGAAATGTTACGCGGCAACTTATCCTTCTTTTTGTGATTTGCAACCGATTTGCGACTAATTAGGGACTCTTTCGTTATTTACAAAATAAAATTATTTCCTTTGTCTTTTTCTTTCTCTTTCTCTTTCTCTTCTCCTTCCTCCGATTCTTCTTCTTCTTCTCTCAAAAACTTTTGAGACTTACCTTTTTTCTCTCAATTTTCTTCTCATGTCCTCCATATGCCCCGCCTTGTTTCTTCCCTCACCGCCGATTGTTCTGCTCTGTGCCCGGAAGCGCTTCCGAGCTTGGACGAGAGTTTCCAATTGGTTCTCGAGAAACCCTCAACGATGGCGATTCTTCTTTGCCGGTTCTCGCCATTGTTGATTTCTTCTTCTTTCTCTTCTCATTCCTCCGCTTCTTCTTCTTCTCCACATAAATTCCTTCAGTTCTCCTCTTCGCTCATCTTTTTTGGGTGATTCTCTTCGCGAATCATCTCTGGGTCCAACAAGCTTGGTATTTTTCTCTATCTCTCTCTCTCTCTCTCGATCTATGGCGATCTCTAGGCTTCGGGATTCCAGATTGTTCCCAATCTGAAGATAATTTCTCTCAATTTTGTTGTGAACTTGAAGATAATGACTGACAAGGAAAAAGCAAGTAGATGCCGAGGCGGTAGATCCGGCGGTGGTTTTTGATTTACCGGCAGTGGGAGATCAAACCGAGGTGTCGGCAAAGGTGAGTTTAAGTTCTTTAACTTTTGATTTCTGAATTTATGTTGATTCTAGCAACATTGATTGTTTTAATTTCTAAGTGTAACAAGAATTTCGTCCTTAATAACTTTTCCAACTGTCTCAGGTTCAGAAACGTACCTCAGAAGAGAGCTCAACACAGTGGACTACCGGAATAGCAGAAGTGCAACTCCCAATCGAGTATGATTACTTTTTCATAGATTGATGGTTTTAAGTATTTCAAAGATTAATGGTTTTTTGTGTGTGTGGATGGATGATATAGATACAAGCTGAAGAACATTGAAGAAACAGAAGCTGCCAAGAAGCTTCTGCAAGAGAAGAGGCTTATGGGTCGGCTAAAATCAGAGTTTAACATTCCTTCTAGTTACAGTTTAGAAGTTTAGAAGCTTAGAAGAGGTTTTGCTTATGAATCCTTTTCTCTTTCCATTTTATTTGTTAAGTTCCAATCTAAGTATATCTGAGTTATTAAAGGAGTGTGATGTTTAGTTGTATTGATCATATTTCTTAATTGGAATTGGAATTTTGCAATTGGAATTAGAATTTTCGAATTATGGAATTTTAATTTTAATTTTTTTTTTTTATTGGTAGTCTCAAATCTGTCTCTAAATTACAACTGATAGTGGGAGTCACATATCAGTCGCTAAATTGCGACTGATAGTGGGAGTCACATATTAGTCGCTAAATTGCGGCTGATAATGGGAGTCTGATATATTGGGTTTTTACCATTTTCTAACACATGTTTTGGTGTCTCTTTTAAGTCTTTTATTGAGTCAAAGAGTGTTATTAGAGTCTTTTAGTTTTTGATCGAGTCTTTTCAGGTTTTAGGAGACTTTGGGAGAAAATTAGCCATTTTGGGTGAAAATGAATATATGGAGATGCAGAATCATGCAGAGACGTCAGAAGTATGATATTCTTTGGAAGCCTTTCCACCGATGGATTGAGCTGAACTTTTGACACACGATAGAGCTGTGAATTAGCTTTCATTTTCAAGTAGTTTGAAGGAAATCCAACGGTGCGATCAATAGTTATACCCAGTTTACTGAAGACAGGTCAATCTGCCTCACAGAAGAAGCATGCGCAGAACATGGAGGGTTGCATCGGTCGATTGGGAACTCTCAGGTGGGGGTTCCATCGACCAGATCCATCGACCGGTCCCTTATTTGCATCGACCGATGCACTTCCCAGACGATAAAAAGGCAGTTTCTGCAGTTTCTAAACTTCCTATTTTGCCCTAGAATCATCATAACTTAACCTAATTCGACCCATGACATATAAATACCTATTTTTCAGCCAACTTTTAAGGCTAAGCTTTATTTTTTCTTAGACATCTTTCATCTCTTTCAATTGTATGCTTGGGAGAAGATCTCTGAACCACTTCTGACAAATTTGGAGAAGATTTATGAACCCTCTTATTATCTATTGAATTTCTTTATGATTTCTCTCATATTTTTTTGCTTATTCTCTGCAACTATGTGTGAGTAGATTTCATAGTTAGGTTTAGGGTTTTCAAAGGGATCCATGAATCATTGAATTAGACACATATAAGGATTTATCTTTTGAGGTTTTCGCTTATTGTTGTGTTTATTGCTTAGGCTGAATTGATCACTTAGTCTATGAACTAGGGCTTAATCTAAGAGCGCGGAAGTGTATTAGGTTGCTAAAAAAAAAATAAGCGAGCGAGCATGCGGAAGTTTATGTTAAGGTGATTCGTGAACATATTGAAAATGCTCGTTAAGGCTGATCTATAATTCTATGCCAACGGAAGTTAGGATTTTAGGATGCTAGGTTTAGTAACCATGAGCACGGAATTGGATTGGTTGATATTTATGTTTGAGTTTGAAACTTGTGCTTAATTATTCCCTGAATAGTTGTCTGATTCGTGATCTCCGGATTTCCGAGAATAAACCCTTGACCTAATGCTTTTCCCTTATTGAATTTACATCGTTTTTAATTGCTTTCGTTACTTTTCCAAAATCAAACCATATTCTTGTCTTAGCTTAATTTCATCTTGTGAGAATTGTAGTGTAACATTGGTCTCTGTGGATTCGATCCTAAAGTACTGCACTAACAACCATTATGATTGCGATAGTGTGAACTTTAGTTATTAATTGACTTAGTAAAAACACCTAAATCAGAGTCACATATTAGTCGCAATTTAGAGATTGTTTTGCGATCACTTTATTTAGCGACCAAATATTTGCGACTATTTTTTAGGTCCCAAAATGGTCGCAAATGAGTCATTTGCGACCATTTTGAGACTCTTTTGGGGGTCGCAAAAACTGTGTTTTTTTTTGTAATGTAATGATATTGTGGAGTCTTCTTCCAACTCTAAAGCCAGAAGATCAGCGCTTGAGAGACTAGCTGAGCCGAACTCCTCCAACAATAAATCATCGAAAGAGCATCAATTGACGGTGTCGAACCAGTTACAGGATGTAGAGGTCCATTACATGGAGGAGGAAATAGAGGATGGTGAGGTGCGAAATCCCCGTAGCTGCAGGATCAGAGGAACTTCCACACCAAATACTCGCATCACTAACTCCAATGCTAGATCGGAGGAACAAGACCTCTCCTCGGAGGCTACTATCCCAAACTTACCCTCTCTCTCGGGTTCTAGAGTTCCGGCAACAGCCAGATTAGGAGAGCTTCCTAATTCAACAGGCGTAACAGCAGCACCCGAAGGAAAACAGCGCCGAAGAGGAAAACAACTCCAATAAGGAAGACACAAGCGAAGAAGCGCTTACCTCGTAGCCCTCTCCAAGGAGCAAATGCGAAGAAGAGGCTGGCGGCTAGAGTTAATTCCCCTAAAAAGAAATTGTGTACTGAGATTATGTCTCGTGCTTCTAAAGATGTACCTCAGAATGAGGATGTGACTAATGATGCATTTGTTGCATCCATTGATAAGGCCATAGTGCCGTCTACTTGTAAGGGTTCGGTGGTTTTCTAGAAACCACCCAATAAGAATCAATGATTACAGCCTGTTGGAACTGTCAAGGTTTTGGAAATTCCTTTACAGTTCGACGCCTTAGGGAGATACGGCTGGGTATCTTCCCGGATATAATATTTCTCATGGAAACCAAAAATCAAGATGATTATGTTTTCCGTGCTTCCCAGCACCTAGGATACGATAACAAATTCACTGTTCCACCGATTGGTCTTAGCGGAGGCTTAGCTCTCTTTTGGAAAGCGGATACACATCTTGAGATTCTATCCTCTTCTCCAAATTATATTGACACGAAAATCAAGGCCAAGTCAAAGACATTCTTTTTTACCTTTGTTTATGGAGACCCGATGAGCAATAAACTAGCAGAGGTGTGGAACAAACTCTCGGAAATTGGAGCCAATAGAGATTCGGCTTGGTTACTATCAGGTGATTTCAACGATATAGTGGACAACTCGTAAAAGAAAGGAGGACCAGCAAGGCATGAAAGGTCCTTCGTGAATTTCCGCAGCTTCATAGCCCAAAATGGACTCTGGGATGTGAAGCACTCTGGAAATCCCTTATCTTAGGCACGGTATGCGTTATTTACATTTTGTTCGAGCTAGGCTGGACATGTCCTTATCTAATGATGCTTTGATAGAAGCCTTCCCTTCCGGGAGATCGGAGTATCTCCGCTATAAAGGATCATATCATCGCCCAATCATCACTTACGTGGATGACTCGAGAGTCAAACGCAAGGGTATATTTCAGTTTGATAATCAATTAAGACAGAAGGATGAAATTCGCCAGCTTATTGACGATACCTAGAATAAGACGGACGCTCAAACTGTAGTAGCAAAAATAGCAGATTGTCGACGAGAAATCATTAAATGGACCAAAGAGCAAAATTATGATAGTGCCAAGTTGGTTTCGGAAACACAAGAAGCCCTTGAAGCGGCATTATCAGCTGACATATCGGTCCCAGAAACAATTAGAGCTCTCACGGCAACGCTCGAAAAGGCTTATAAAGAGGAGGACCAGTTCTGGCGGCAACGAAGTCGTATTCAACGGCTTCATGGTGATTGTAACACTGGTTACTTTCACGCCATTACACAAGGACGACGAACCTGTAGTAGATTTACGGTGTTGGAGGATCAACTGGGCATAGCCCACCCTGAGGAACACCACTTCACGAGAATCATTTCAGATTATTTCCGTGAGATCTTCACCTTGACCTCCACAAGCGACTTCCGCTTAGTTCATGACACTTTGTCACCAAGCATATCGGAAGAAACTAACACTTCTTTAATCACCATACTGGACGCATAGGAGATTAAGCAAGCGGTTCTTGCTATTAATGCTAGTAAAGCTCCGTGACCTGACAGATTCTCCTCGGGTTTCTTTCATTCGTATTGGCATATAATCGGACCAGATTTAGTGAAAGAAGTTCAACTTTTCTTCACTTATGGGGATTTTCCAAAAAACATGAATGAAACCCATATTCGTCTCATATCGAAAGAAATAGGACCTCATATAGTAGCGGATTACCGGCCCATAGCATTATGCAATGTCTTTGATAAGATAGTTGCCAAAATCCTTACGAAACGATTGCAGCCTATCCTCCCAGATCTGATCTCGGAAAGCCAAACTACTTTTGTCCCAGGTCGTGCTATCTCTGATAACGTGCTCATCACCCATGAAACGCTCCACTATCTACGAAATTCTAAGGCTAAGAAAAGAGGAGCTATGGCGGTAAAGACTGATATGAGCAAAGCGTATGATAGAATCGAATGGGGATTTCTTCAAGCGGTTTTGGAAAGAATGGGCTTCCACGCTGTGTGGATTTGGTGGATAATACAATGCGTATCGACAGTGTCGTACTCTTTTATCATTAATGGCGGGCCACAAGGAAGAGTGTATCCCTCAAGGGGACTACGACAAGGGGACCCTCTTTCCCCGTATTTGTTTACCCTGTGCACGGAGGTTTTGGCGGGACTATGTAGGAAAGCCCAACTAGATGACAGCCTCCAAGGAATTCGGGTATCTCGCAACAGTCCAAGGGTGAATCATCTATTGTTTGCCGACGATACGATGTTCTTTTGTCGATTTAATTCAGCGAGCTGTCGTAAATTAGTATCTATCTTGCAACAATATGAAGCTGTCTCGGGTCAGTGCATTAACTTGAGGAAATCCTCAATTACTTCTCCTCTAAAACTCCTCGAGAGCAACGAAACAGAGCTATGCGTGAGTTACGTATTCACCAAGAAGGGGGTAATGGGAAATACCTCGGTATCGCGGAGAATTTTGGAAGAAAGAAAAGATACATCTCGCTTCTCTCGTGGACAGAATTCGGCAAAGATCCCATAGCTGGTCGACACGGTTCCTTTCACCGGCCGGAAAGCAAGTTCTTTTAAAATCGGTCTTATCATCCATGCCAATCTTTTTTATGTCCTATTTTAAAATACCAGTCTCGTTGTGTAAGCAAATTTAATCAGTGCTAACACAATTCTGGTGGGATGAGAAACCAGATCAGAGGAAGATAAGCTAGCTATCTTGGCATAAGCTTACTATGCCAAAGAATATCGGAGGATTGGGTTTTTGAGATATAATTGTCTTCAACGATGCCTTATTGGCAAAATTGGGTTGGCGCCTCATTAACAATCTGTCATCGTTGTTTGCTAGAGTGTTGTTGGGCAAATATTGCTCCCATACTTTGTTTATGGATTGCTCTTTAAAGTCAAACCCATCTCACAGTTGGCGCAGCATTATGGCAGGTCGCGAGCAAATGGCTTAGGCTGGAGAATTGGTAATGGCGAATCTATCAAAGTCTGGTCCGATGCATGGCTTTCAACAACCGCTCCGACCAGACCAATAGGCCCTCCGAGTGTCTCAGCGCTTGATCTGCGTGTAGCGGATCTAATTGATCCAGTGACTAACCAATGGGATTGGACCGCGGTGATGCGCCACATCCCAGATTACAAAAGTTGTGTTCGTGCGCTACCCCTGAGCTCGAGATGCCGAGATGATGAACTGGTATGGCTCCCCACAACCAATGGAGAATACTCGGTTAAATCAGGGTACATCATAATAAGGATCGAAGAAGCTCAAGATGGGTTCCGAGAATTTAATTGGCAGGGCAATATATGGAAAAGTAGAGCCTTACCGAAGATTAAGAATTTCCTCTGGAAGGTGGCAACAAGAGCTCTTCCGGTGGGGCAACAGTTATTGAATCGAGGTATCCCAGATAGACCCTACATGTAGAAGATGTGGCGCTGTTGAAACCGCTATCCATGTCCTCGGAGACTGCCCAATGGCGAGGTCTGTGTGGGAAGAAGCCCCATTTATGATCAACCATCAATTTTTCCAAGGTTCTGCTCTTGATTTTATTAGATTAATAAAGTGCCTCATGCCTCTCCCTCCTACTGGAATTGCTCACGCCCACCTCGCTGCGTGGATTTGCTGGATCTTATGGACGGCGCGTAACCAGTTATACTTTGGAGACTGCTCGTTCTCTCATCGCAAGATTCTATTAAAGGCTAACATAGAGGCGAGAGCTTGGCATGAAGCTCAACTACATCTCCAGGCACCAAGAGCAAAGCCCCCACCTCCTTCGAGGAATGACTCTTGTTCCTCGTGCTTCTCAATTTTTGTCGATGCAGCGTGGAATGCCTATTCTCGAAATGGTAGTTTCGGTGTTTGTATTTGCTCACAAGAGAGTTCACAATATTTTACGGCTTCTTCTTCAAGGAGCTATGTGGCAACAGCCCTCTTAGCGGAAGCTTGGGCCTTGAAATTGGGACTCGGCTTTGCTCGAAGAAGTGGATGTGAGGAGATTCATGTCTTCTCAGATTCTCTCACTTTGATCAATCTGATAAACTCACGAGTCTCCCATAACGATATCGATGCAATTCTTGCCGATATCAGGGAATTGTCTTCCCATTTCCCTACTATCTCTATTGATTTTATTTCTCGTACATCTAATTGTGAGGCAGACGCTTTAGCCAAGCAAGCTTTGTTTGCTTTGGACTCTGTTTTTTCACTACAATAATAAAGTAGGATCTTGACCCCAAAAAAAAAAAATTCGAAATTCACTACCAAATAAATTTCTTTGATTTGTTAGATATTTGTAATTATCCATCTTTTCTTTTAATAGTACTTAGTTAGCCAAATCATAGGCTTAAACAAATTCTTATCAACTATATAAAGAGAGAAGAGGGCTCTCCAACGTCGACATGTCAGCTCCCTCCTTATTGGTCATTTTTTTAAAAAATTTAGTTTTAAAACACGATAGTTTTCATTTCAACTTCTAGTCGAAAAGTTACGCTTTGATATCATCAACGCTTAAACTTCTCTTTTCATCCTGCAATTAAAGCTTTAAATTCATCCTCCGAATTCCAATCGATGATTCTCTCGCTCTTCAACCTCGCCCTCTCATTCTTCCTTTCTATCTCTCTCTCTTTATTTGTTTTAGAGATATTAGGGTTCTCGGGAAACCAGGAGCCAAAAAATAACAAAGGTTCAAAACCATCTGGACATGACCGCCGCTACATCCGCCGTGAGGGCAAAAATGGTGGGATTGTGAATCCAGTTAACGATCATCCTCAATCAGAGCATCAACAGGAAGATACGACTACCACATATCGGTTGTCTGCTGCTTTCTCAGCCATCTCAAAACCTCGACCATCCTTCAAAACCTTTGAAATCTCACCGGAATCCTAAGTCGGTGTCTCGGAGTCGGCGCGGCCGCGGGCTGTGGTGGATCAAATTCAAAACCTCGTCCCGTTTAGAAATCAGAGGGCAATGAAAAAGGATGGATTGTTATTTTTATTGGTGTGACTCTCTTTCCATTAAAGTGTTTATATTAATATCGGTTTTGTGTTAGTTCATTTAAGAGATTCTCGACAAAAATAAAACAAGTGCTGTCAAGAATGTCGTTACCGTGTGCGTATGTGTGTGTTTTGATTTTATCTTTTGGTCTCTATTGAACGATTTCTGAAAGCAAGAGTCTAAATGTTGTGGCAGGATCAAGAATTGGATTTGAGAGCTTAATAATTGGATACAATCAAAAATTATGGTTGAGGACGTCAATGAGGTTCACTGCCACAAATATATTTTCGTGTGGTTGTTTTCTTTGGTTTTCTTATTGACTATATCATACTCAATCTGTTACATACTTGTACATTTCAGGAATAGGATAGACAAGAACCATTCATGGATGAAATGGATTCAAAGGGTAGCATTTGTCATTGATCGGGTTTATCTTTAACGAGATCCTGTTTTCCTTTTCTTGATGTGGTATATATCATTCAGATTAACAAGGCAGCTATTGACTTGAATATGAAGCTCAATGATAATGTGACACATGTGATAACACACACGTTTCCTCTAAGATCGTATTGAAATCAATCTCATTAAGAAGCTTGGTGTTTTTTCTTCGATTCCGGCTGACATCTAGCCATAACTTCTGCATAGGAATCATCTCCAAAAAGGACCTCGCAATTTATTATATAAAGACGAGCTTGACACATCAGCACTCCTCTCCATGACACATCAGCTTTTGAAAAAAAAAAAATCTGATATTTCAAAATTATAATTCACACACTATTACGTTTAGTCGTAAGACCTCGGTTACGATTATCAATGGCATCGTTCATGAACCTTCGTACTTATCACCTGTCTCACTAATGCCAATTCTTTGTCTTTGCTTCATCAATCGGAATTTCAATCGCAAATCCGAAAACTGAAATTTGAAATTTCACCAGAGATTGTTACGAGTTTGTAAGTGGAGAAAGTAACGGTGGTCATGGCTATGGCTTGAAGAGGTTGGTGATTGTTATATTCAGAGATTGGAAATTTGCAGTTAGGGGTTTATGGAGGATTAATTCTCCAGAGATGGAGCAGGGGAAGCATAGTAGGCCGCCAGAGATGGAGCAGCGGATGCAGAGTAAGCCGGCGAAGGAAGAGACATGAATGATAGCCGGCGAAGGAAGAGACATGGATGATATGTGTAATTCAAACAGAAAATCATTACTATATAACTCTTATATGTCTAATCCCAAATAACCGAACCAATATAAGAAAGTCAAACTAAATAAACAAGATGAAAATAAAACCAAAAATCAGTTCAATTAGAATTCTACATCTAAAAATATATGTTTCAATTACACTACGCTTAAATATGTTTTTCAGTTGCTTTTGTGCTTCTATCTAAAACAAATTTTCATGATGATGTTTATTTATAATGGATCTTGATTATCTCATTTTCTTGCAGTGAAGAAGATGATTTTGACTCTGATCGGGGAAAAACATGTGTCTGCATTATCCTCTCATTATACATGGAGGTATCTATAGAATATGCATATGTGTTCTATTGCTAAATCTTTTTAGGATTTGCTCTCTTTTAATGGCGTTTATGTTTGCTTATTCTGCAACTGTCCAGCTAAATGTTTCTGGTATTCAAAAAAGTCATGTTGTTTCTTCTATTCTCTCTATACAAATTATATTTCAAAATTTGTGTCCTTCTGCAGATTGGTACTTCTGGTATTCTCCGTACACACTCGCTTGTGCATTTAATATGATTAACTACAAAAGAATATCTAAACCGAGAAGAATCAGACAAATGGTTGGAATAGCTCCTAGATTGGGTCTGTTTTGTTGGCTAAAGCTAAAGGTGTTGCAGAGGATGTCATAACAGAGAAATTCATAGTCTTGTCTTTGAATCTCACTCATAAAGTGGTTAGAGAGAAAATCGGAAGTGCTTTGGTGATAGTTTCCATCTGCAACTACGAACTATTTCTTCAAAACCAAAAGAGAAATACGATGACTTTGGTAAGAGGATTAAAATTCAATCTTTATCTGATTTTTTGGTGATAATTCACGTTGATATAATTTAGTTTCGGTTTGATTTTTTGGTTCATGAATAATAGTATGGATGATTTGGTTTATAGTTTATGAATAACTTTTGTATGCAAGAGATCGATGTGTAGTTAGAGGCTAAAGAAAAGAAATATCTTATAGGAGAAGATCTATATCGAAGAAGAGAAGAAGGTTTTAGAATCTATATATGCGAGAGCAGTGGAGCTTGAGAACGAGGTGATAAAGATTTAGGATGAGGAAAATTGGGGTTTGGGAAGTGAGGGAAATGGAGGAGAGGAGAAAGAAAGTAGAGGAGGAGATGAGAGAGAAAGGTAATCAGCAAAACGAAACGATAAACGAATTACAGAGGAAAGTTGCTAACTTTAAACTAGAATTGGTGAAGGATATGGGAGAATTGTAAGTCTGAGAAGAAGCGCACAGAGGAAGCTCTGAGTGAATCACATAAAAGAGAAATGGAGAAGGAATTAAAGAAGGCTGAGTTGTTGAAGAAGGTTGAAGAAGCTAAGAACACGCTAAGCTGTGTTGAACGAGAGGATCATGGAGCTTATTAATGGAGTGCACGGTGACCAAAAGAGTTCCTTGGAAAGATAATTACAGTGGCATATGGTTTCTGCTGGTTCAGTTGCTAATGGAGTGCACTGTGATCATGGAACACGCTAGTTGTGTTTTTAGAATCACCATGTTAACTTTTTACCGACTATTAAAATGTTCTTATGTTTAATGGTTTGACTATGTTATCAGCTATTACTATTTTTTAGTATTTTGAATAATTGTGTAATGTCACAGGAAAATCTAGAGTCTGGATCAGTGAGCAAAGTTGTGGACTGCATCTTAGGACTTAAGGCATACAATGAGTGCAAGATGACGAGCAGTGGTAATGGGTTCTACAAGCACATCAAAACGCCAACGTTTCAGCTCTCTGCAACAAAGATTCACCCACTTAGTGCTTCTAAAACGTTTAGGCATTTAGACATGTCCTCAGTCCGTGACAGTAACGATTGCACAGATGGTGAATCTTATAAACTCAAAGGTCTGATCCTTTATCGACCATTTATTTGTTTCTTATGTATAGTCAGGTTGAGCATGTAACATGTTTATGCAATCTCCATTTCAACCAAAGTTTTCAATTCGGTAACAGAATAATCAGAAAAAAATTTCCAAAAATAAAATAGTTGGTATGTTAAATTAAAAAATATTAATTGGAAAAAGACATGTGTGTATACACGGGTATTCATCTAGTAGAACCAAAGAGTGACCTTCACTTGTTCACAAAAAGGTGCAAATGATCATTTACTATTTCCAGAAAATATTAGCCTTGGTTGTGACATTCACACAGTGACTGGGTTTTTTCACCTATTTTCATTGCTGCAATGCAAATTAATCCAGAAAACTATTTCTACTAACCTGAATACTGTGTTAAGGTTGCCACAGTACTGAAATCTGTAAAATTTAGAAATATTAATGTACAGTCAACAGACTTAATGATATGTTAACTAATGAAACTTGCAATTTTTAAGACAGATTAATGTATTTTAAGCTATGATAAAAATATTCATCACCAAAAAATATATACTAACTAGAAAGTTACCTGTCTACAACTCATATCTTTCTATCAATAATGTGCCTTCTTATCCTTCTTGCATTTTGTTATCTTTGTCTCATTAAATAGGAAAGTCGAATTGGTGGTAAATTGAGTGATCGCCAGGACTATTATTAGATTAGTTACCAAAAGGTTTCATGAACACTATGATTTCTTGCATTGGTACATGTGATTGTGTATAACTTAGGCTTTTTAGAACATCATCGAGAATTTTGAGCTGGACTTGTTTGTTGATGTACTTCTATGCTTTATTGGCTTTGACTGGTAAGCTGAGAGCTACAAAAACATTCGGAATTGTCAAAAAAATATTCATTAGAAAATATAATTCCAATTAGAGGTAAACAATCTATTAGTTACATTTTTTTATCAAGTAACATTTTGATAGCGTCTATTCATAAACTATTCATAAAATCATAAATAAGCGTGTGGATCTCAACCTTTCATAAGGTCATAAACTCATAATAGCATATGTTCATGTCTTGTCTTGTTATGAAACATGGTGGGATTGCTCCAGGAGGCTTCAACTTCGACGCCAAACAGTAAGAGCATTTCTTGATTCTCAGTGTTGTGCTATATCATTCATTCTTAAACCCATAAAGCAATTTATAATGTTGATCAAATAGGCAAAGAGAGAGTACATATGTTGAAGACTTGTTCATTGCTCATATTAGTGGAATGGACACAAACGCTCGCGGACTGAGAAATGCAGTCAAAATCTTGGAGGTGTATTAGGAGTTAAAAGCAACTTTGAGCGAATTGAGTCAGATGTTAGGTGCCTAGAATATCTTCGTTTCTTTTACATTGTTTGCGTTGGACACCTGAAAGATCTTGGTCCACACAAGTGTGGCATGGTTTGTAATATTTCTTAATGATTCTGAATCCACATAGGATCAGCTAATTTTAGATATTTGTTTACGAAGTTTCAAACATGAATAAGATGTGGTCTTTCTTCTCTGCACATTTTCTGAAAATATGGCCTTGAGGCTTTAGTCAATCTTCTTGGCCATCATTGGCAGCTAACTTATCAAAGCTATCAAACAAAAAAATTTTCAAATGGAATATGATTTTTGAATCTTGATTCTGTAACAATTTAGCATACTCAAGCCTATGAAGAGAAACAATTTGAACTTTAGTGAATGTGAACTCAAGCATTCAAATAAATATATTAGCGGAAAAACCCGCGCGTATGGGCGGGTACTCACCTAGTCAAGATAAAGTTTGTAAGTTGTCCCTCGGCAAGCTTTCATTACTTGGCTCGCGATTATAAACTTGCAACAGGTGCATGAACGAGACTTTCAGCCTTGTATTCTCTGTGGTGAGCCGGACGAGACGAGAGATCATCTATTCTTTGGATGCCCCTTCTTTTTCACGATATGGTCCACATTAAGTGCAAGACTGTTGGGAAGAAGACTTAATCCAGGTTGGGGAGAGACAATTCAAAGCCTTATCCAATTCAGAGGAAGCAAAGTGGATTCCATTCTCATTCGTCCAGCTTTTCAGGCCATAATCTATGGCATTTGGAAAAAACGCAATGGAAGACGTCATCATCAACCATGCCACTCTCTTTACTACCTCGCAAACATCATCGACAAGGACCTCCGTGCAAGAATTCTTTCGCTAAATTCTGGAGATGGAGACGAGGCGTCTGCTCTCCTTGCCCGCTGGGAAGACACTCGGCCGCTCTCTGAAAAATCTCTGTTTTTGTCGCTAAGTTGCTCTGTTTTTGAGCTTCGTAGCCAATGATTAACTGTTTCAATCTTTTTAAACAACAAAATTTCAATTTTCCCAGCATTGTAAATATTTTCTTTCTTTGTTGATTTATAAATTTTACATGTCAACAAAAAAAGAAAGTTTGTAAGGTTTTTTTTGGGATATGTTAATCAGTATACCAAAGAAACAGTTTGACGAAGCTAAACAGTTTCAGAGGCCTAAAAAGAAAAAGAAAAAAAAGTCTAATGGAAACAGTGTGAAAGATATCTAATCCACTAAAACTGTTCAAGAGAGAACCTAAAGGATAGGAAATTCTTACGATGAATGCGAGCGAGGATAATATCCTGATTCCTGATGCATCTGTCTATTTGCTTGAAGATCTCTTGGTGAGAGAGCAGAACCGTTATGAAGACGGTTGCTTGGATTGTCCACGAACAAGGCATTCTTCCTAAACTGTGGTCACCAATTGAAGCATATATAATCGAAAAAAACTATCCATATTCCATCTATAGATTTAGAGACACATTTTCGAAGAAGAGATTCTGTGATTTTTCGTAACGTAATTTTGCAATGTAATAATTACTTTTAAGAAACACATTGACATTTGTTTAAAATATTTTCAGAATTTTCATTTACAATAACTTTATTATGAAATTAAAGTCGTAACGGTTAAAGGTGATCGAAGTCAATGAACTCACCTGGTTTGGTAAGTTCCAAATCTGTTTTTGATTCGCGTGAAGATGAATCCATTAGGTCGAGTCTTTGTTGTCCATGAAAGTGAGATTCAGATCAAAGCAATTCAAAATGCATAAAAGCTATCAAAGAATCCAAACTAAACATTAAATCCGTAATCAATATCAGAATGATTATCTCTTAAGACACATATAGTCCTGGAGAATATGATCAATCTTTAACACAAAAAAAAAAAAAACTCTTTAGAGTCTGAGAGTTCACACGCAGAACAAGACAGCCTGATCGACAAGCATCTCCATAATCAAAGGATATATCTTGACAAAAGTTAGAGAAACAACAAACTTGATACATTTACGAGTTTTAAGAACACTAGTGTCTCACATAATTGTCCAGAAGCACAAAAGGTCTGATATAAAGCAACATAAGGAAGCTGTCGATAACTAGAAATTGAAGATCAAGATTAATCAATGTACCGATCCACTCAAGGATTCGGAAAGTAATTTTATTGCATACAATTTTCAATGACACTGATATTCAGTGACATGTCAATAAACGAAACCTGACATTTGCAAGAACTCTTAGTAGATGTAATCACAATAAGGTTCCTGTAGATATATAGCTCTTGGTACCAACCGGTAGGTCTTAGAAGAACCTATGAAACTCACAGTAAGTCTCTTGAGTACTGCTGAATTTCCAATAAAGTAATTCACTAGTTTAATCTCAGTTTCCTCCTTCGTGATCAGTTTGTTAATTGCAACACACTCCAGAGTCGATATCAAACACTGAGGCACATAGCTAAGTTCAACTTGCTCTGGCTCAGAATAAAGAATAAAGAATTCAGATTCTTGATTACAATAATTTCCGATTGGTTATCATTGAAATACAGATACTCGAGTCTTGGAGCATCGATCTCAACCGAATATTCTTCATCAAACGGACAATGCTCAAACATGAGGCTTAAGATTTTAAGAGTCTGAGACCTCACGCGCAGAAACTGCAGAGGCAGAACGACTACATCTTCATCATAACTATCACTAGGCTTTATCTCTGTAAGATCTTCAAGAGCAGGACAACCTGAGATGAGCTTCTCGCGAATCAAAGGATCAAATCCATACCAAACGTCTTCTAAATGCATGATCTTAAGACAAGGCAGGGAAACAACGAACTCGGGATCCTTGTTTCCTATGGATACAAGCTTTAAAGAGACCAATGTGTTGCTCTTGTAAAAGTTATAAGGAATATATGGACCGGACCCATATTTGTCTCAACATCTAAATGTTGAATTCCGCAATCANCAAAACTTTGATTTTCATAAAACTGATTTTTAATGTATTCAAGTGCTGTCAAAAAAAAAATGTATTCAAGTTTTGGATGATTTGATACTAAAGAAAATTAGGTATTTATAGGCATGACTAGGATTTGTGGTACATATATCCATATTGATATATGTGGTTTTTAGATATTCTAAATTATGACCTGACATGATAGGTGAAAATGTGAGAAAAAAAATTGTATTGATGGGCTTAGCTCAATATACATAATTGTACCCTAACTTAATAGAAAAAAAATTGCATATTGGGTTAAGCCCATCAATATAATATTTTTTTTTCCACATTTTCACCTATCATGTCAAGTTATAATTTAGAATATATCGAGGCCACTTATCTGAATCCGGATAGATGTACCACAAATCCTAGTCATGTCTATAAATACCTAAGTTTTCCGATATCATATCATAAACTCGAAATTATCAAAAATCACTTTTATCAAGATCAAAGTCCTTCTCTTCAAAAAATGAGGTATGCCGCCAATCCTTATTTATGAATTTGTTTAGTTTTAAATCATGATTATTTCCAGTTTTAAAATTCATGTAAATGGAATTATATGTTAAACAAAATATGTATTAGATCTCAATATTTAAACAATATCTAAAAATTAAAGGTTTCGAAACTCTGCTTCAGGCAACCACCGCGATATGGATATTCACGGATTTATCTAGTGAAACTTTCAAATTTGTCGAAATTTAGTTTTTTTTTGTTTCAAGTTTGAAATAGATATATTAGTACAAAATCTTTGATATTATGGCTTTAAACATGGAAAATATTGATCAAAAATCAAAATAATGAAAAAATTGCGTAAAGTTGACGGCGCTATAAATTAGAGTTTCTCATCTATTCGAAGAAATGTGATTTTTTTTATTTACTATTGTACCTTAATTTAAAATTTGCATATTGGGTTAAGGCCCATAAATACAATATTTTTTTCTACATTTTTCATAACGTTTTTTTTTCCGAATAAAATAGCTTTTTCAATAGTCGAAAATATTTATAAGAAAATCTGATTTTTATTATTTAATTAAAATAACAAAATGAATCTCAATAAATTTCGGATGTTTTGCCATTAAATTGTAAAAACAATGATTAAATAAAAAGTGAGAAAAATTGGTACAACAATCGATGTACTGACAGGCCCGGCTAAATAGAAAATCGGGCCCTGTGTCCAGCCCAAAAAGAAAAAATAAAACTTACCCTATATATGATATTCTCACAAATTTGGGCTCTGATTTGCAGTTTTTTTATAAATATTAAATGAGTTATGTGCAATTTTGCAAATGCACTCTGAGCACCACCCAACCCAAGAGACATTAGGGTTTAGACAGTTTAAGTATAGGAAATTAGGAGTACATATCAAAGTTCGGATATTATTTTTAAGATTTTGGTTCATTTCGTAAATTTTACCTACCCAAACTTTAAAGCACTCTGCTAGATTGCCACCTCGTAATATTTTCATTGTTTTTTTTTTTTTTAACTCAAAACATACTTCATTTCAATTAAATACTGTGTAAACATATTTGATTGTTGGTCATTGAGTTAATAACAATATAATTGATTTTTTATATAAACATTTTACCATGAAACGTATATATTTTTTTATTAAAGACCATGAAACGTATATATATATATATATATACAATAATTAAAATATCGCAAATTCAAATATAATTAAATTAGTTAAATGTTTATATCATTACTTNTTTTTTTTTTTTTTTTTTTTTGGACGAGTATGCATATTATTTCTACATAACTAACTTTTAACCAATTTCAAATTTTTTTTTTCCCAACAAACAGGAACAACAACAACAACAAGTGCTTGGACAGGTTGAAGCTGAAAGCATCTCGGAAACATGGAAAAGCCCTAAGGCCGGGTCCGGGTCCGGGTCCGGGTCTTGGCCCGAATTGTTATCGGACTCGAAGCCCAGGCGTTGTTCTTTCTGGCTTCCCTTCGTTAGGGAGAGTGACTACTCTTGTCCCCTTCCCCGACCTCAACCTCACGCCTGATTGTGAAACCTCCTCCGCTGCCGGAGTTCCTGGAGTCGCCGTACCGGACGACAGAAGAAACCAGCCTTTGGTGGTGCAAGCTCCGGCTGAGATGAAAAAACACATCGTGGGTTCAATCCCTGGAATTGAGATCGGCGACGTGTTCTATTACCGTCAGGAAATGTGCGTGGTGGGCTTACACGGCCAGCCACATGCCGGAATTGACTATATAAAGGCTCAACGGAGCTCCAAAGGTGAGCCTATAGCCACCAGCATTGTCGTCTCAGGTGGTTACGAGGATGATGAAGACACAGGAGATGTTCTGGTTTACTCAGGTCACGGTGGTCAGGATAAGCTCCGCAGGCACAGACAGTGTCGACACCAGGAGCTAACACGTGGGAATCTAGCAATGGAGAGAAGCTTCCATCACGGGATCGAGGTACGGGTGATTAGAGGAATTAAGTATCGGAACCGTATCAGCTCACAGGTTTACATTTACGATGGTTTATATAGGATTTCAGATTGGTGGCTTGATACGGGCAAATCTGGTTTCAGAGTGTATAAATTTAGGCTAGTGAGAATCAAAGGGCAACCCGAGATGGGCAGTGCAACTTAATCCTCATGTAATCATAATTTGTTTAATCATGTCATCTGTTGTATCTTTATCTTTTGAGAGTGTTGTCAAAAGAATATAATAATTTCAGGACTTAAAGCAATTATTGGACATTGTGTCCCTTTGCTATGATTAGACTTTGATTTAAACATTGATGGTTGGTTGATTTGAGGAAACCAGCCTTCAATATCGTTGATAGACCCACTGCTTAATACTCAGAGAATTGTATAAACCTCCTTGGAGTTAGTTGGAACTCTCCGCCTTAGGCAGGCTAAGTCTCTGCTTTTGATCAGAGTCAAGCTTGCTCTGCTTTTGTCTCTCGTTTTTTTTTTTTTGGTTGGTTTGGTTTTAGACTTTTAGTCCTAATTATTAATCAATTTTTACGTGACCAATTTTATGCAATTTCAAGTTTTTATTTTTATTTTTTTGGACAGCAGTGTAGTTTGATTTTTCTATCTATTTATTCTATGGAAAGCCTTTAAAAAGTCCCTTGAGTTTGTCGCCGTCTCCCTAGCCGGCGCCGTCACCGCCGTTGGTACTTTCTCCTCCTCCTGCTAGTTGTCGACGTAAGTTTCTCGATTCCATATTTTGCTCCTCGAGTATAGTCAATTACGTAATGAAACATGAAAGAAATCATCAAAAATTTTAAGCTCAGAGGTAATGCAGAGTCCATGGAAAATCTTTCCATGATCGTATCCTTGAACTAAACTTGAAAGAGGTTGATTTGATTTCATCGGATTTTTTGCTTTCGTATTCTTAAAAATATTTTCTTTCTGCACACAATGTGTTCGATCAAATGCCTTATAGAAATCCGTGAAATATAAGACGCGCCTTTTTTTTTTCTTTTCTTTTTTCCCGACTGTTTGTGTTTATCGCTTCATTGCAGTCATTCGCGTCTATAAAATTCTTGGGAGAAGTTTAGACTGTATATTTTTTGGAGTATAAAGTAAAAGTACTGATCTTTTCTGTGGGTATGGTTACTCATAATAATGCTTTGTTAAAGTTTTTGCTCACTTTTCAAATGATAATGCGAGTAACTTGAAGTATCGAAATTGCTCTAAAATACAAGTACATTGTTGAGTCGTTTCAAGTAAAAGTCTCAAATCTTAGTGTTGAGTAATTACGAATTCGATTGAACTTGCACCACTAATGTTGGAAATCTAATGTTCAGGCAGCCCAAAAAGGTGTTGATTTCTATGATCAAAGCTCCCGCCATGATGGGTAAATTTCGTTTTACTTTTATATTGGGAATGATCGGGCCTGTGTAACACATA
Organism: Eutrema heterophyllum; assembly: GCA_002933915.1. NCBI lineage: Eukaryota > Viridiplantae > Streptophyta > Magnoliopsida > Brassicales > Brassicaceae > Eutrema > Eutrema heterophyllum. The sequence goes on from PKMM01036815.1 coordinate 805,957, forward strand.
TCTTGTCAAGTTTCAAGAACTTACTGATATAGGTACAAATTTCAAGCGTTATCAGAGTGGTGCTCGCAGTTGCAATTTTGAAACTTAGGATATGATTTACGGATGCAGAAGTATATGCTGATGTAGGAATGAAAAATTACAAGAATTTGAATCAGTTTTCTTTATCTTTGTTAATCTAAAAACTGCTGATGTCTCACAAGTGAAGAAGGATGAATTTCAAAGTAGACTATGGGTTGCATGGGGCTGTGAAAACTTCAGCATTAGGCTCAATGTGAGTGGTTTGCCATGCACTCTGCAAGTAATTTGGTTTCTGAAAGTTGCTCCTCGTATAATTGACAGCAGTGAAGAATAAAATTGAGAAAGATATATACGGAGTTGGAAGTATTGGCCTTTTCACTGAGTTGGACAGACAGGTAGAGACATACATCTACATCTGCATGTTTTGTGTCTTTGTGATATTTGATTACCTTTAAGTACCATTAAGATTGATGTTCATTCAAAATTTTCAGAGTTTAGCGATAAGACAGAAACCTGGATTGGAAGAACACTCTGGTCTAGACAAACCGAGAATAACGACCCTGTAAGTATGTTTCCTTTCCATTGGATCATCTTCTTTTACCTTTTTGTTCTTTGGTATGGTTCAAATATTATTTAATAATTGATAATCTGAACATTGCATTCCCTACTTTCATCACCGTTCTCTGCAGGGACAAACAATGTTCTACACCAATCAAAGCAATGCATCCAAGTACCTTCCAGACAGAACTCAACCCGATCACTCAGAGTTCCACGTTATTACACCAGCTGACACATCATTCACAGCAAAGGAACCTCGTGGCTGGACGTGCAGTTCATGCACGGATCATCAGAACTGGAACATCGACATGCACCCACCTTGCCAATGGCCTTGTCAACCTTTACGCCAAATGCGGACACTTACCCAAAGCGCACTCCATCTTCAATGCCATAATCAGCAAGGATGTCGTGTCGTGGAACAGTCTCATCACTGGATATTCCCAGAACGGCACTCTCTCCAGCTCCCGCACTGTTATGCAGCTGTTTCAGGAGATGAGATCGCAAAATATGCTGCCAAACGCTTATACCCTTGCCGGAATTTTTAAGGCGCAGTCGAGTCTTGGAAGTGGTACAGTTGGGAGGCAGGCTCACGCACTTGTGGTCAAAATGTCAAGTTTTGGGGATATATACGTTGACACTTCGATGGTAGGCATGTACTGTAAAGCAGGATTGGTTGAGGATGGACTTAAAGTGTTTGCCTTGATGCCTGAAAGAAATACCTATACATGGTCTACCATGGTTTCTGGTTTTGCTACAAGAGGACGTGTTGAAGAGGCAATTAAAGTCTTCAATTTGTTTCTTAGAGAAAAGGAGGACGAAAGTGATAGTGACTATGTCTTCACCGCAGTCCTTAGCTCGCTGGCTGCAATCGAATACGTAGGCCTAGGCAGGCAAATCCATTGCATCACAGTTAAAAATGGGTTGCTTGGGTTTGTAGCTTTGAGTAACGCACTCGTTACAATGTATTCAAAGTGTGAGAACTTGACTGAGGCATGCAAGATGTTTGACTTGTCTGGTGACAAAAATTCGATTACATGGTCAGCAATGGTCACTGGTTATTCTCAGAATGGAGAATCACTCGAAGCAGTAAAGCTGTTCTCGAGAATGTTCTCTGCTGGAGTCAAGCCCAGCGAATACACGATTGTTGGGGTTCTTAATGCATGCAGTGACATTTGCTATGTAGAAGAAGGGAAACAACTTCATTCTTTTTTGTTAAAGTTGGGATTTGAAAATCATTTATTTGCGACTACAGCTTTAGTTGACATGTATGCGAAAGCCGGTTGTCTAGCAGAAGCCAGGAAAGGGTTTGATTCTCTAAAAGAACGTGATGTCGCTCTTTGGACATCAGTTATTAGTGGGTATGTTCAAAACTCAGATAACGAAGAGGCTCTGATTCTGTACCGCGGAATGAAAACAGAAGGAATTATCCCAAATGAACCAACCATGGCAAGCGTTCTAAAAGCTTGCTCCTCTCTAGCTACCTTGGAGCTTGGAAAGCAAGTACATGGCCACACAGTCAAACACGGGTTCAGTCTAGAAGTTCCAATTGGAAGTGCACTTTCTACAATGTACTCAAAGTGCGGAAGTTTAGAAGATGGGAACCTCGTTTTTCAAAGAACTCCAAATAAAGACGTTGTGTCTTGGAACGCGATGATCTCAGGCTTGTCCCATAACGGACGAGGAGATGAAGCCTTAGAACTTTTTGAGGAGATGTTAGCAGTAGGAACGGAACCGGATGATGTCACATTCGTGAATATTATCTCAGCGTGTAGCCATAAAGGGTTCGTAGAGAGAGGCTGGTCTTATTTCAATATGATGTCAGATCAGTTCGGGATTGTTCCGAAAGTTGACCACTATGCGTGTATGGTTGATCTGCTGAGCCGTGCAGGACAGCTCAAAGAGGCAAAAGAGTTCATCGAATCAGCTAGTATTGATCACGGTTTATGCCTCTGGCGGATACTACTAAGCGCATGTAGGAACCATGGGAACTGTGAACTAGGAGCTTACGCAGGAGAGAAGCTCATGGCCCTTGGATCGAGAGAATCATCAACATATGTACAATTGTCGAGCATTTACACGGCTTTAGGGCAGACGAGAAAAGTGGAATGGGTTTGGGGACTCATGAGAGCGAACGGGGTGAGCAAAGAAGTAGGTTGCAGTTGGATCGAGGTGAAGAATCAGTGCCATGCTTTTGTTGTGGGAGATACAATGCATCCGAGGATTGAAGAGACAAAGGATTTGGTTAGCTTGGTGAGTAGACAGATGACGGAAGAAGGATTCACAATTGTGTTGGATTCTTCTTATGTCGAAGAACACAATTAGTTCTTTCATGATTCTACGTCTCTTATACCCGAGTAGAAATACAAAATTTGTTGTATGCTTTTATATTTATAGGTTTTTAATTCCAGGTGTAACTTTTTTTGTGTGAAAAATGTATCACAAATAGTTATAATTTTGGTCAGATGTGATTGAATTTGATTTGGTATCCCATATAGAATAGAGAACGGGTGGTGATAGATTTTAGAACTTTGAAATAAGAAACAACTAAGACTTAATCTGCGCCAATTATAGCCCAAATTAATTTTTTTTAAGAAAATTGTTTTGAAATTTAAGAAAATTGTTTTTATATGAAATTTACAATATAGCTAACTAATGATTATAGATAAAGCTGTCAATTTGTAATAATTTTTTTTATTTAACCTGTTTTACAGTAAACTAATATATTATTCGGGCTAATCCGCAAAAACTTATAATCTTGAAAACATAACTCTAATATGCATCGTTAAATAACTCTGATTTTTGTGGTTAGTTTACGAACTCTTAAAAAAAATAGTTTTCTTGTGTCTAACTTTTTATAAAATTAGTAAAATATTTTTCAACTTTTGTTTTGATATATATTCAAATAAAATATAATAAATTATAGTGAAAAGTATAACAAGATTTTGAATAGATTTTTTTCTTTAAATATATATGGATTGATTATTATTTTAAAATATATAGTATTAAAAATAATTAAGAAATTAAATAATAAATAACCTCTTTAGCAAAATATATACTTTTCATATTCTAATCAATAATTTTAAAAAACTATTATATCTTTTCTTATTTCAATTATTTGTAATGACGTTTCATGTAATAACTTACAAAACAAATTTCATTTTCAAAAATGTTTAGTAAATAATATTATAGAGATTACACAATAAACTATTTTTGTCGTTCTTATTACACAATAAACACAATAAACCACTTCTGACTATTGATTTACTCTGTGTGAACTAAAAGACTTTGCCCTTATCCTAACTTTTCTTCTTCCTTTCTTCCTAGTCTTCTTCTTTCGGATGGGCGAGAGGCTGAAAAGCCACAATTTGAAAATTTTTTTGCTCGAATGCCATAAGTTTAATAATTAATTTCATTTTGATTTTCTTATAATAAGAAAAACTATGGAAAGTTCTTCTCTATCCTATTTGTCTCTTTATTTACACTAAAATCAGGGTCATACCCACCCGATTTCAGCCCAATCCGATGACCCGTATCCAACCTGATTTATTTCCATTTATCGATTTATCCTTCTTATTTATTTGTTCAAAATCGATTTATCTTTTTTTTTTAACCTCAATCGATTTATTTTGAGACCTGCAACGGCTAATCCTCAGACGGCGATCATCTGGACTTCATCGAGCTCCGTCTACGGCCTTAACGAAAAAGTTCCTTTCTCCAAATCAGACCGCACAAATCAACCGGCGAGTCTCTACGCAGCGACGAAGAAAGCCGGTGAGGAGATCACCCACACTTACAACCATATTTATGGTCTTGCCATTACCGGTTTAAGATTCTTCACGGTGTACGGGCCTTGGGGCAGACCGGATATGGCTTACTTCTCCTTCACTAGAAACATCCTTCAAGGGAAACCAATCATGATATACCGGGGCAAAAACCGGGTCGATTTAGCCCGAGATTTCACTTATCCGATCGAGTTTTCATGAAACAGAACCAGGGAAACGGTGGATTTTCACGGAGGTGAGTGAGCTTACTATTCTTTTTTTTTCCCAAGTGTTGAAGCGTTTCATAATTTGTCTTTGTCTTTGGTTATATTGGTGGTTCTGGGTTCACAGTTCGTCATGATGAAATTATACTTGATTTGCATAGTATTTTTGCTCGTTAGTATCTAAGAGTTGCTTGATTCCTATTTTTAGTGTTGTTTTTTTTGCATAGAGCTACTTTGATGGTTGATGCTTGTACTTTGTTTGTGTTTGGTAGAGTCACGGGATATAGTGTAGTGTCTTGTAGTGTGTGATAGATATATGAGGATCTATGGATCAATGATTTATCAGTTGCTAGAGAAACTTGTTTTAATATTGGGTTAGAGAAAAGTTTTGGTAGCTGATTCAAAGGTGGTTTCATGTTTTAATAGCCATTTTGTTATCCATCGATGTTTGAATATAGATGTTTCAACATATAGAAAGTGGACATGATGTGTAGTACACTTTTATTATTGCTTAAATTTGATGTCTGATCTTCAGCTATTTAGATCATATCTTTATGAGTGTGTCTGTGTGTAAGAAGCTTAGTTTGATGTTTAAAGTCTTAGTTTTGTCTTCTCTAAATCTCAACATAATTTTTTTTCAGGTTATAGCAACATAGATGGAAGCCATGGGAACTTGTATTGATGATACAATGCCATTGTGTTTCTGATTTTACCGATAATTGTATTGATGATAGAATGTGTATCAAGTCAGTTTGATTGCTTCAGGAGTGTGTATAAAGAATATTCTTTAGTTGTTTGATCCGTCATAGGTTAGGCGATAAAGAATCAAGAATGTGGGATATCAAACAACTAAAGAATAACTATGAGATGTAATTTAGGTGTTGAAAATGTCAAAATAACCAATAATACTACGTGCAACTGTGTACAACTAGGTACAACTGATATAACTATATAAATTAAAATTACTCATAAAAATGCCAAACCCAAGGGAAATTTAGGGTGTGTTTGTTTGTTTCTTTGTTGGATTTCTCTGTTTCTTTGTTGGTATTTGTCTATGTACAACTGGACACGTAGGGACAAGTATGATCTATTTTGTAATTGCACAATATACTTTTATGTTGCAGTTTCAGGGACACTGGACAACTGGGTACAACTATGTTTTGAGGGTGACTACTTTTTTGTTGAAGTACACATGGACAACTGGACAACTAGGTACACCTATGTTTTGGGGAAAAATGATGTAAAAATATTTACGTCATTATAAAATTTGTAAACAAATTATACACTAAATGTTGAACTATTATCGCGTCTATACAAAAAAGAAAAAAATTAAAAGATACAAAAGGCATATTGTGTTTTTAACACATAATATTGGTTTCACATGAAATACCCCATATGATACATGGTAGTCTTTGATAATGTTACTATTTCATGATGGAGAAAATGCAAATTATATGATTTTACTAAAATATTATTGTTCGCCATTTCTACATGGCCTACGTAAGTGGAAAATCAGGAGGACAACTACATAATATTATTTTATGTCCCAGGACAACTAGAAAAACTAAAAAGGACAACTATTAGCAATTGCGGACAACTGGACACGATGATACAACTATGTAGTACTTTTTTATTTAGGCGGCGTGGAGCACGTGTGCATTTATGAGTGACAGACACCAGAGCATCACTGAGTAACACGTGCGCCGTCAATTTTGTACATAGTTGTACCCTAAGTGTCCAGTTGTACGAAAATCTTAATAGTTGTACTTTTGCGATTTTAGCGTTTTTGCAGTTGTCCCGTGATATAAAATATTGTGTTCTAGTTGTCCACATGATTTTGGAGTTTTAATGGTCATTTAGGAGGTTTTCATAATACAAGTTGTACAAAACCATATATTTTGCCTCTTTTCCATCATAAGTTGGTTAACATTAACAAAGTCTCCCTTATACTATAAGGTATGTTAAGGTATGTTTGATGAGATAACAAGAATATGCATTAAGAAAATTATAAATTCATGTTATCTATATTTTAATTGTTTTATTATAGTTTAAGATGTGTTTGGAGTTACTAAGTGGATGATTTCTTTATATGTTGAATATAAATTTATTATTAATTTTTTTTAATAAAGTAGTTGCTAATAGTTGAACCATTGGAACACAGTTGTACCTTGTTTATCCCCATCCGAGAAGGATTCCTCGGGTAAAATGAAATTTCCTCGGCTAAAATAAAATTTCCTCGACTAAAATGAAAATTTCTTGATTAAAATGAAATGTCATCGGGTAAAATGAAATTTGAGAAATACAAATACAAAATTATGTGTGCAATTCGTTCTCCAAAGTTGTTTAGTTTTATATATCGCAAAACTCCTCTCCTTCCTGTGAATAATATCCTCCACACTCAAAATGTATGTTTGTACGGCTGCTCATCCTCTCCTGGAAATACAAACAAAAAATTAAGTCAATTGCCAATTATCAGCTTTCTCTCAGTTATACCATTTGCACCAGTTGTCCCACATTTCTCAGATGTATATATTTGTACCAGTTGTCCCACATTTCTCAGATGTACTTATTTGTACTAGTTGTCCCACGTCTATCAGTTATAGCATTTGTCCCAGTTGTCCCACATCTCACAGATTCACTACCCAGAACACGATTCAGCTCGATTTAACAACAACAATCGACAAATTACAAATTCAATGACAACAACAGTCGACCCATATAAGTAACTTAAATATCCAATCCAATGTGCATACTCAAACCAACAAATTTCACAAATCGAATCCCTAATTTTGGAAATCCCCAAATTAAAGAAAACCTTTACCTTATTCAACAATGGCGGAGGAGAGAAGAGATATGAAGAAAACCACAACTGCAGAGAAGGACGACGCAGTGGCGGCTACTATCCGCCGGCGAGAAGGATCGGTGGTTCGAAGGATCGGTCAGAGAAGAGGAGGACGACAAGTGCAGAGGAAGACGACACGCAGTGTATAAAAAAATCTGGAAAATGTAAAATTTGATCAAATTAAAAAAAACATATGTTAAATTTTGATTTTCTGAGATGCCACAAATATGATCATTAAAGGTAAAAACGGATTTTCACTCTATTTATGGCATCCAGACTCATTTATGGCACTATGGATTTTTGTTTTCCAAATTATGGCATTCGAGCAATTATTCCCTTTCGGATGCGAGACCTTTCTTCTTTCTTCCTCTTGACCTCTCTCTCTCTTCACCGAGTTTTACTCCTCTTCACAATTCCATCTCCTCTTCTTTCTTTTTTAATACTTGAATCACTTCTCCCACCGAGCCTTCTTCGCGGACGTTTTTTTTCTCTCTCTCTCTCTCTCTCTCTCTCTCTCTCTCTCTCTCTCTCTCTCTCTCTCT
>PKMM01036815.1:816642-855490 GCA_002933915.1 Eutrema heterophyllum
CTTTTCTTCGAGGATCGATCGGTCTGGATCTTGGAACGATCGATCTAGATTTTGTCCGATTTTGTGGATCGATCGATCCAGGTAGGGGATCGATCGATCCCATCTTTTTTTGCTCGGTTTCGCCGTTTTTCCGTTCTAGGCCTCCGGACTCCGTCCCGAAATGCTTTTACACCTGAAATGACTCCTAGAAGACTAAAACACTTGAAAAAGACTCGATTATATACAAAAAACACAAGTTGGAAAACGTCAAAAACGCAACACATCAGTAGCCAACCTTCTCCTTGCATTCATGTCCTGTGAAGTCAATCCCATGGTGCATGAACAAAGGAGTAAGCAGACTCCCAATAATCTCCTTCTGTATCTGGTTCCCTAAGAACTGAATCTTCTTTACCACCAAAGTCCGAGCGAATACCAAGCCCAAGTTCACATCGTATGGTGCAGGGAAGTGGAAATGGTAGAATCCTGACAAATTGATGCGAACTCCCTAGGACAACTCTGAATTAGGCTGCGAATGACGTGATGTTGAGGGTTATGATGATGGCGCGACGGTGGTGGCGTGATCTGTTGGGGCTTGGATCGTGATTAATATGAGAACGGATTGGTGATTATATGGGTAGAAGTTTAGGGTGGTCTGATGGGGTTAGAACAGGTTGTAGAGTTTCTAGGTCACAACGTGTATGAGAAACTCGGACTCTTAGAACGCATTCAAGGAATCAAGGTGAGGAAGAGAGTTTCGATATTGCTCTTGCATTAAACTTCTTCGCTAAAAACAGGAGAGGCGTCACTTGGGGTTTTATAACTCAACCCTAGTGGCACAACCTTAAACAACAGAGCGTTTGAAAATAAACTACAAGGCGTTTAAACTTGAATAAAAACAACGAGGCGTCCCAGCCATAAGGCTCCTACTCGGTGCACCTCTAAAATACTAAATACATAGTCAATGTGACTTGTACATCATTACCCATTGGTCATAACTCCTAAGTAACTCGCCGTAGTGAATCATCTGCCTCGTTAAAAACCATGCCGATAAAACCCTGTGGGACAAAACCCAACATGGAAAAGAGTACAGACTCCTCACCTAAGTTACTTAGTCCTCATGACCGGGTGTAGTCTCCGAAGTAAAGATGTTGAAGACTTGAATCATTGGTAGAGTGCGTAATCCTTCTGCTAGGAGTGAGTGAGCTTCCTTTGCCATCGCCTTAGCTCTAGACCGAGTGATTACTCCAACTGGCTCCGGCTCCTCTTCTGCTTCTGCTTCCTTGCCATCCATGATCACATCACAAATGCTCCTCAATCCCGTAATGTAGCAAGAGTAACTCGTCAGTACGTACTGCGCTGGGCTCTAACTTCGCAAAGAGAATGTTGCTGATGATCTTGGCTACCACACGAATGGCTGGGTTCCGAATCAAGGCTTGCTTCGCCGCTCTGGATTGGAAAGTACCTGAAGCAATGTGGTTCCAAAGTTCTCGCTGGTTTGGGAAATTGTCGGGGAAGTGAGCGCCTGTCTTCCGATGGTCGAACCCGTAGATCTTGCAGAGTTTCGTAATATATCTCGTACAACAATCCGCTGGAGAAGTATGTCAATGTTGCGCCGTCTACCCGTTCGAACCTCGGGTTGGTGAATGTGAGTCTAACGGAGGCTAGAAATTGACGCACCAAATCAGGATAGACCGGATATGCCTTTGTGGCAATATGACCAAATCCAATCTTCTCCAAAATCGTCTCCACGTCTTGGCAAATTCTCATTGCATCCAGAGTTGCAATGCAGATGATCTTCGTAGGTTCCATTCTGACGCTAAGGAACCTGTTGTAGAATAGCGAATCGAAGTCATCCCAAGCTTTGTCGACTTTCCTTGCCTGATACCGCGTGTTTTCGTGTAATGTTCACCGTCTTCTGAAGAATGCTCTTTATCTCTCGGTTGGAGATTTCAACTTGTCCGCTCGTCTAAGGGTGATAAGGAGTGGCTACCTTATGCGTAACACCATTCTTCTTCAAGAGCTTCTCGAATAGTTTGTTGATGAAATGCAATCCTCCATCGCTTATTACAACTCTCGGAATTCCAAATCTCGGGAAAATGACAGATTTGAACATCTTAAGGACCACCTTGGAGTCGTTAGTCGGGCTCGCCATTGCTTCGATCCACTTGGACACGTAGTCCACAGTAACAAGGATGTACTTATTCCCGAAAGAAGATGGAAAAGGACCCATGAAGTCGATTCCCCAACAGTCAAACACCTCAACTTCGAGAATAAAATTTGGAGGCCTCTCGTTTCTTTTGCTGATGTTTCCTTGTCGTTAACAGGCGTCACACTTGGAAACAAAAGCGTGAGCATCACTGAACATGGTCGGCCACCAGAAACCGGCCTGCAACACCTTAGATACGGTCTTGAAGGTAGCAAAATGTCCCGCATAGTTTGACCCGTGGCAATGAATAGAATTCCAAGGATTTCTACCTCCGAGACACAACGTCTATATATACCATCGAAACAATGCATGTACAGGTACGGTTCATCCCAAAAGTAATGTCTGATGTCCCGCAAAAATTTCTTCTTTTTGTACCCCGCAAAACCGTCTGGCTTCACTTCTGCAGCAAGGAAATTGGCAATTTCTCCAAACCAATGGATTTTGGGAAGTTTACCGGCCCGAACGAACAATGAGCCATCCCGCAATACCTCGATCGCATATACATTCTCCTCGGGGAGGTAGTCATTGATGGGAACCTCCTCGTCGATGTACATTCTGGATGAATGATCGATAACTTCATTCTCGATCCCCTTTCTGTCCTTAATCTCGAGATCAAATTCTTGCAACAACAGCATCCATCGCAACAACCTCTGCTTCAAATCCTTCTTGCTAAGTAGATATCTCAATGTAGCATGGTCAGTATGAACTAAGACTTTAGAGCCCACCAAATACGTCATGAATTTATCAAATGCGTACACGACCGCGAGAAGCTCTTTCTCCGTTGTACCGTATTTGCATTGGGCGTCATCAAGAGTTCTGCTGGCATAATAGATAACATGCACTCTCTTGTCTTTTCGCTGTCCCAAAACAGCGCTCACTGCGTAGTCACTGGCGTCACACATCACCTCGAAAGGCAACTCCTAGTCTGGCGGTTGTACAATAGGTGCGCTAACAAGTGCTCCTTTAATCATGTGAAAGGCCGCCAAACACTCATCATTGAAGTCGAACTTCACATCTTTGCACAGCAGCTGCGTCAACGGTCTAGCAATCTTCGAGAAGTCCTTGATGAATCGCCTATAGAAACCAGCATGTCCGAGGAAACTCATGATGCCTTTGACAGAAGTAGGTGGTTGCAAACTTGTCATCACCTCTATTTTGGCATTGTCAACCTCGATCCCCTTCTCCGTAATCTTGTGGCCCAAAACGATTTCATCCTTTACCATGAAGTGGCACTTCTCCCAATTCAAAACCAAGTGTTTCTCCTCACATCTCTTTAGTACCCAGCACAAATTAGAAAGACATTCAGCAAAGGAGGGTCCGTAGACGGAAAAATCGTCCATGAAAACCTCCATTATGTCTTCAATCATGTCGGTGAAGATTGACATCATGCAGCTTTGAAACGTGGATGGCGCATTACACAAACCAAATGGCATTCTGCGATAAGCATAAGTGCCATAAGGACATGTGAATGTGGTCTTCTCCTGGTCATCGGGATGAATCGGAATCTGAAAGAAACCATAATAACCATCTAGAAAACAGTAGTAAGGGCGGTTAGCCAATCTCTCAAATATTTGATCAATAAAGGGCAGAGGAAAATGATCTTTGCGAGTTGCAGCATTCAATTTCCTATAATCGATGCACATTCTATGACTAGTGACAGTTCTAGTCGGGATTAACTCATTCCTATCGTTTTCAACTACTATCAAACCGCTTTTCTTAGGCACTACATGCACTGGACTCACCCATGTACTATCAGATATAGCATATATGATACCAGCCTCTAGAAGTTTCATTATCTCTTTCTTTACAACATCTTTCAGATTCGGGTTTAACCGTCTTTGATGTTCTACAGAAGTCATCGATTCATCTTCTAGATGTATCCTATGCATACAAAGGTCTGGTGAGATTCATGTAATGTCATTTAGAGAATAGCCTAGTGCTCTACGATATTTCCTCAATTCACACAAGAGTAAGGCAGTCTCTACGTTGTTCAGTTCAGCGTTTATGGTGACATGGTATGTGGAGTTAGGACCAAGAAATGCGTACCTTAGCCCAATGGGAAGCGGTTTGAGCTCGAGTTCTGGAGCCTTCGGTTCGCTCCATAGATTGTCAATAGGTGCGGGAGACTCAGCAATTGGCGATTGCTCATCATTTCCGTCAAGCGCGACAAATGCCACCATTTTCTCCATCGACTTGCTGGAATCCAGCATTTTTGCATAACCCGTTGTGTCCTCGCTCAAGTACCCAAATTCTCCCTCGGACTCTGTCAAAGCGATCTCAAGGGGATCATCCACCAGCATCTCATCTGATACTCCTTCAGTGGCTTCAAAGATGCAGTCAATCCAAAATGTCTGACCATCGATGCTTGGCTTTTTCAGCATCCTATCCACTTCGAACTTCATTATTAGATCACCTAAATGAAGATCGATCTTGCCCTTCTGCACATCAATAATGGCTCCAACTGTAGCCAGGAAAGGTCGTCCCAAGATGAGAGGATCCTTTGGCTCTGTTTCTAGCTCAAGAACTACAAAATCCGCTGGTATGTAACCATCTCCAATCTTCACGGGCAAGTCTTCCAAAATATCGAGTAGAATCTTCACATAACGATCAGCAAATACTAACGACACTCTAGCTGATTTGAATGACGTGAGACCAAGGCGCTTAGCAACGGAGTAGGGCATGAGGTTAACGCTAGCACCCAAATCGCAGAGAGAATGCTCAAAGGTTAGAGGCCCAATTTGCACAGATCGTACGAATCTCCCCAGATCTTCAAGTTTATCGGGCATTCTACCTTGCAGCACGGCACTACACTCTTTAGTAATCATCATCACGCCTTCTTCACTTGTAATCTTGTTGGTGACCATGTCTTTCACATACTTCTTCAAAGCAGGAACCATCTGGACCGCATCGATAAAAGGAAGCCTCACCGAAAGCTCGTTCACTAGCTTCTTACACTTTGCTTGCTCAAGATCTCTTTGTGTCTTCTTCGGGCGCCTAGGGTAAGGAACCTTAGGCACGTAGACACGTGCTGGTGGAGCTACAGGTGCCTCATCGACTTTTTGTGATTTGGACGATGAACTTGCCTCATCAACTACCCCATTGTCTTCCACGTCTACGATCTCGGGAATCTTTTCTTTTCCCTTAGACTCAACCACGGTTTCAATCTCCTTCCCACTCCTCAATGTGATTGCTTGAACAAACTCATTATTTGGGTTTTGTTCCCCTTTTCCGGGAAGAACTCCACTAGGTCTTTTGATTGCTTCCGCCGTTTGAGCTACTTGAGTGTCAAGTTTCTTCACATGAGTTTGAATGGCCTCGAATTTGCTATTGAGATCTTGATACATTCCATCGACTTTGACATTAATCTCATTGGCCATCTTCTGCTGATTAACCATCAATTGTTGCATCATCGCCTCAAGTTTAGACTCTTGGTTAGGTTGAGGATTGTTGAATTGTTGTTTCTACTGAAAACCCCCTTGGTTTTGGAAACTATTCTGTCCTCGGTCTTGCCCGAACTGCTGTCTTGGCTGATAACCGCCTTGGTTTGGCACAAACTGTTTCTGCTGAAAACCGCCTTGTGCATATGGTTTTCGTTCTTGATTTTGTACCCCTTGTTGACCTTGGAATCCCTTAGAGAATATGCTAGTCCCCTGATTTGGAGCGGTCGGTTTTGGCTGAAAACCAGTTTGTTGCGGATAAATCTGATCCTGCGGGTTTTCAACGTTGGTGCTTCTATATGAGAAATTGAGATGATTTCTGTAGTTCTGGTTGTAGCCTTTGTTGAAGAACCCCTGATTTTGTATGTAGTTCACCTCATCTTCGTACTCTTGTTCTTGCTCAGCACCCTTTTTGTAGAGTCCTTCTTCTCTAGTGTCTTCACAAGAGTTGACAGCTTTTTGATTTCCTTTAAGTAGTGCAGCAATGCCATTAAGCTTTGCGAAAAGCTCATCCATCCTTTGTGTCTCAACACCGCTCACGCGTCTTGATCTGTCATACTCGGGATTGCGATGACTTGAACTCGCAGAAAGATTTTCAATAAGCTCATAAGCTTCCTCCTTGGTCTTTTTCATGAAGTTACCATTGCTGGTCGCATTTAGACAATTCTTGGAGTCCCAATCTACTCCATCGTTGAAGATGTTCAACACTTGTTCGTCGGAATAGCCATGATGAGGGCATTCCCTTAGATATTCTCTAAACCGCTCTCATGCTTCATTGAAGGGTTCACCGCTGTTTTGTTGAAATTGAGTAATCTTGATTCTGAGAGAAGCGGTCTTGGATTTGGTGTAGAACTGATCCAAGAAGGCTGACCTGATTGAAGTCAAAGAACCCGGCTCTAAAGATTTGAGCCATCTCGTTGCTCGATCAGCTAAGAAGAAGGAGAAAAGCTTGCACTTCAAATAGTCCGCAGGGACTCCATTTGAGCTTGTAGTGCTGCAAATCTCTTCGAACATTTTAATGTGATCCATGGGATTCTCCGAAGCTTTCCCATAGAACAGATGTCTCTCGACAAGAGCAATGATCTGAGGTTTGATCTCGAAGTTCTGCCTCAGAATAGGCGGTGGACGAATAACAGTTATGTCCTGGTAAAATTGGTGAGGAGTGACAATAGCCCCGATCGGTCTGCGTGGAGGCTGTCTTTGATTCAACTGGTGTTGAGCAGCAGCAGCTTGCCTCCGAGCTTCAACTCGTCTATGGGCATCAGCAGCAGCAGCTGCTTGGTTTGCATCGCCATCGCCATCATGAGCAAGAGGAGGAGGGTTCAAGAGGTTCCCTTTCTCACCATACTCGTGATGATCGTCTCCATCAACAGGCAGATTTTGATTGTCAGGTAAGTTAGCCATTTCTCTCCTTTGCAATCTAGCTCTGTTGTTTTCTCATTCCACTCTTGCCAAATCTTCGTTGTTCAACTCAAGCAGATTTTCAGAGCCTTGGCTTATGGTCATGTACCTGAGATGCACGGAAAAGAGCAACAATAAAACGAGTTAGTGACGACAAAAAGTAATTCTTAGTCTGAACTTTTGTCCAAGACTCATAGGCAACAATTGGTCCCCGGCAACGGCGCCAAAAACTTGATGATCTCAGGTTTTAACCTTATATGTAACTACCGCAAGTGCACAGCAATACGAAGTAGTAATGTAGGGATCGAATCCACAAGGACCAAGCGTTACGACTATGAGAATGCATGATGAAATTAAAGCTAAGACAAATGACATATTTTTGTTGGTTTTATGATTAAGAACGACAACTAAAATGGTGCAAATTCAGATAAAGAAAGCGTTAAGCCTCGGGTGACGTTGCGGGAAATCACAAACAACAGTTAATGCATCTTAAACAGGGGATTTCATTAAGAATCGTCTAGAACTCAAACCTAATAATAGATTAACCTCCTCCCGGAGTATTAATCCTTATGCTTAAAACTGTGAAGACTAACTCCTGTTGAATTCAAAGGTTCTAAGCATGCTATCCTAGTTCGATTTGATAAGCTCACAAGAACGCCTTAACATCAACTCCCGTTGGATAAGGACGCTTTGCTCATCTAAGATAATTCCGGCATCTAAACAAACACTCCCGTGCGTTAGATAACCTAAGATCATGAACTAAGTGATCAGTTTAATTCAAGCAATAAGAACACCCTAGATGAAGAATCCACCGAATAAACCTCCCGTTTAATCTATCCTAAACCGTTAAAGCATGAAATCCCTTAACACCCTTAGCTTAACTAAGAAACTACTCACTCATAATTGCAGAGCAAATACAGAGAGATGATGAAGAACACATGATTAACAAAAACAGAAATAGAAGAGAGATTAAGAAAACTTCTCCAATATGTAGAATCAAAGATTTGCTTTCCAAGCTTACAAATCACCAAGATCAAAGAGAGTAGTACATAGATAAGAAGATATGATACATCTGGGATTAGATCCCTTATTTTCGAGTTTTTGGCGTCAAAAAGAAAGAAAAGTTTGGTGAAATAGTAAGAAACACGTTTTTTACATTGTTTTCAGGTGATGGATCGATCGATCCAGTGAGGTGGATCGATCGATCCCATCTTTTTCAAAGATCAATCGATCTGGATAAATGAAAGCTCGATCCAGCAATTGTCCGATTTTGTCGATCGATCGATCCTGGTAGGTGGATCGATCGATCCCATCTTTTTCTGCTCGGTTTCGCCGTTTTTCCGTTCTAGGCCTCCGGACTCCGTCCCGAAATGCTTTTACACCTGAAATGACTCCTAGAAGACTAAAACACTCGAAAAAGACTCGATTATATACAAAAAGCACAAGTTGGAAAACGTCAAAAACGCAGCACATCACCTCTCCGCATATACCAGAAATGAGGATGTTACAATCATCCCCACTCACAGAGCACAACGCCCTCGTTGCGCACCAAGATCGTTACCCTTGACGGTGTGAGCCCACATGACTCCACACTCGTTTTTGGGTTCGGCTCTGATACCACTTGTAACGCCCCGACCGCCACCATTCGTGGGGCCCCATGCCCTCTCTCGGTATGTGGGCCCCACCCTCGTCTGACGGCCGGTGCGCTAGTCCGGGAGGCTAGCAAGTCTTGTTTACTGACCCTACAAATCACCATGTGATCTTTCCCCATATTTTGTCCTCACTCGCACGGTACCGCGAATCACTTTCCGGTAGGTCACCCATCATTAAATTGCTGCAGCTCAAACATGTTTAACTCTGGAGTTCTGTCTGGACAAGTGACCGAAAAGATTAGTACACTTTGGTGACATAGATAGCCAAATCAATTCTTATAACCCTCTCCGCATATACCAGAAATCAGGATGTTACAACTGGCGTTATGACGACTTACATCATGCCATTCTGTTTCTCTTTCTGACGGCGACAGTTACAACAGGTTTGCACCAGTGGTGATGGTTGCTCATATTCCAAGTCCGTCATACCAAACATGCTTTTACATTCATTTGGGTTTCTCACTTAGACTGTCTCCCAGTCAGATCAAGGCTAGCTTCATGGGGTATAAACACTCCAACCACCTGTTGTACTTGTGACAAAGAGTTAGAGATCAGAGACCACTTGCTTCTACATTGTGACTTCAGCAGTATGATTCTCACACGTCTAGGTCAGCCTTACTTCTCATTTGTTGATTGGTCTACCCTTATTGATTGGTTATCATCTCACTCTAGACCCTTCAGCCTAACACTTAAGCGTCTCGTGATTCAATAACGGTTTATTACATCTGGAAAGAGAGGAATAATAGACTCCACAATATGGTATCAACTGCTCACATGGTAAAGCAGATAGATCGAACCGTCAGTGACTCCATCCTTGCTCGGTTGAATCGGAAGAAAATTCAGGAATTTGCTTTTTTAATGGTTCACTTATGAGTAATTGACATTAGAGGTTGTATCTTTAACCCTTCACCTGTTCTCAATAAGCTTTTTTTATTTCTTTTTAGGCCTTTTGTAACGTATTAGTTCGGCCGAGCAATTGTAAAGAAACCCGTTTCTTTTTGGTAGTATAAATTTACAGTTTATCAAAAAGAAAAAAAAAATTCGATTTAAGCGACGTTGGCGGCATATCTATATATCATATGCATCTAGAATCAGTTAGAGACGAATTCTTTGGTGATTGGAAACAAATTTGCTTTCGGTAAATTTCTTTGACAAGAAAAACGTTTTCTTTGTGGTTCATGAGAGTGGGTCGGATTTTTGCCTTCACCCACGTTGAGGAAAAAGATGGATTAAGCAAAATAATGAGGTAGATGGATGAGTGTAGAAACTCAATTTTCAGGAAAAACAAAAGTATTTTTCATATCTTCGAATTGACCAATGAAGATTAAATTGAAACCAATATTGAATTGTGGCAAACCCTGAAAAGTTGGACTTCACAGAAAATTAAAATTGATCCCAACTTGTAAAAAAGGCTTAATGCCTTTGATGTTTATTTAGTGATTGGTACGTAATATTTGCATAAATTATTGTCGCTTTCTCAAACAACGAGAGAATGTTACAATAAGTTGCACAAACCATGAATATTATCGGGTCTAATAGAATCCAATAGGTAAAAATACCAATTGTTTACACACTTACACAATATACTATCAATACAAAACCATAAACGTAATTTTTCACGTAAAAATAATAATATGCATATAGTATACTATGAGTAAAGAAATATTTAGACAAGGGTGTTGTGACGGCTGGGATCCGGTGGGCCTGCGAGATGACTCGATTCGCGAAGAGGTGTGAGATCTCGCCGAATCGACGGTAGCGCACGATGTGGGATCCTTCGGGATCTTGGTGTCGCCGCCGGCTGTCTCTCTTGGTGGTTTGGTTAGGCTGGTGTCTTGGTGGCGCGTGGTGTGAGATCTCGGGGACAGATTTCGGCGTGTTGCTTTTCAGATCTAGCTTCTTCCTCTCCATCAAGGCTGTGGCAACCTCCGGCAACGTCGTCTCTAGGCTAGCTCCCGCTGTTGACGTTTTTTCAAGGCGGTGACTCGACTTGGTGGTGCTGAGCGAGCTTCTCTTGGTGACAGCGTGAGAGTCTCTCCGTGTGGTAAGCGGTGTTCAGAGCTCTGTTTTCAGCGTGGTGAGTGCTCGGATTTCCTCAGGTCTTTGTCTCTGGTGGCTCTTTGACTCGTCTCCGGTGTTTGTTTGCTTGTTTCTCTCGGATTTCGTAAGTGTTTCCTTGGTTTGGGCCTGTTTGAGATTTCTTAAAGTTCGGATTGTGTCTCGTCTTTCTTGCTCTCGGATGAGGTAGTAAGGCCGTTGAGCTTTGAGGTCGCTCGGTTCTATGCTGCCGATTTCGGGGGAGTATATTGGTAGCGAGAACTAGCGCTTCTAGATTTCGATAATTAGTGTAGTCCTGTCTTAGTGTCTAATCTTTATTTGTTAGTTGAGCCTTAGACCAAGTTGAGGACTGTCTTGTTTTGGGCCTCATCCGACTTTTTAGAGGAACGGCTCCTTTTTCGGGCTACCGGATGAAGCAACTTCTAATTTGCAAGATGGACGCTGTCCGGTCCTTTCTTTTGTTTTCTCCATTCAATCCGATCTCCGTCTCATCTTTCCCGCGGGTGTTGCAAGTTTTTAATTGCTACTCGATACATGTTGTTTTAGAGCTTCGGTGTCGTCAGAGTACCGATTTATTTTATGATGATTTTTGGCTTGCCAAATCATTAAATTTTCCGTTTGATGGAGTTCTAGGCTTTCCCTAAACCTTAAACCCTAAATCCTAAACCTTAAACCCTAAACACCTTATTTTTTTTATTTTTTTTTTGAACAAAGTCTGTCTATCTGGCTTTAGAAGCATCTATTCATATACTTATCAAAATATATNTATATTGCTAAGGTGAAATTGCTAGCAATAATATATAGATATTGCTAGAAGCATTAGTTGATTATGAGGTGGAGTGCGCGAATGGATAAGGTGAAAAAATTAAGAAGATAAGGACCATAGGCTAAAGTTAATAGAAAAGATCAGAGGTTGTTATTGGGCAAGCTATAGTTTTTCACTAAGAATTAGAAGAAAATGAACCAATACTCAGCTTTTTTTAGTGTGTTAATTTGGTCTATCAAATCCGTAGGGTTTTCTTATCTATATTTGGCATATGTGATGGTTATACGGGAAATATGGTACATATTATAAGAGTAATATCTTAATCTATAGGGTTATTTTTTTACCATGTTGTAAGCATATTCTTGTCGCATATTTTGTTTCAATGAGTATATATATATATGTTCTCCAAAACAGATGTTTGTTCTCAACAATGAATGCAAAGATCAATAATGTTCAAATGAGACTGAGATCATAGCAATTACATGCATAATCTGGTTTTTAAAGCATGAAAATCTGAAAACATAAGAAAAAAATAATGTAATCAGAGCTTTTAGTTCTCAAGTTTAAACCTAAGAAATCTTATCTACAAAATGCAATTTTCATGAGGATAGATCATTCCTACACTAATAATCAATGACAATGCTCATCTGTGCTCACCAGCATCATCAGCTGCATATTAATGAAAACTTTACATCTGCGAGAACGTTTTATAGATGTAAGAAGCTCCTTGTAGATATCTAAATCCTGGTCGGTCATAGGAGAATCTGTGAAACTCACAGAAAGTTTCTTGAGTACTGGTGAATTCTCGAGAAAGTAGTTCACTAGTTTAATCCCAGTTTCCTCCCTCATAATCAGTTTGTTAATCTCAACATACTCAAGAGTCGATGTCAAACACCGAGGAACATTGGTAAGGTTGATCTGCTCGGGCTCGTTTGAAACAGAAAAGTCCTGCAAACAATAAAAGCTGAGTTTACCATAGTTCCATGCACAACCTCTCAAAGATTCAAATTTCATTTCAAAACATAATAAAACGTCTCAAAGATGCAAACGGATTTTTACCAAGATCAGATTTTTCAGATTTGGGCAGCTCTCAAGAAAGGCTGGCAATAGTTGTAACGATGAGCTGGAAAACGCAGCCTGCAAATGATATTACTTATCGAGTTTCGGAATCATCGGTCCCAGTTTGGAATAACAATACAGGATCTGCAAGAAGAAAGAGAAGGTTACATGTGAAAAAATCATTTCACAGAAAATTCAATTGTTATATATATGCATCAAATACAATATACCTCAAGAGTAGGCTGAGATATGATCATCTGTCTAACACTAGATATCCCGGCGAGAAAATCACGGATGGTATCTCTCTTCGTTAGATCCTCAGGTTCCAAATAACTGCCGCCAAACGTGACATTAAATAAACTATATATCAACGTTGATCTTGAACAATGAGCTCAAGTTATTCACCACAATCCTATCAGATTGATTATCTTTAAAACTCATATACTTGAGTCTCGGAGCATCGATCTCAACCGAATAATCAGCACTACCCAATCCCGGATCAAATGTTAAACGGAAGATCTTCAGAGTCTGAGACCTCACACGCAGAGTTTTCAGAAAATCATAACGATTCCTTACCACATTGAGATCTTCAAGAACAGGACAGCCTGAGATGAGCTTCTCCATAGTCAAATGACCATCTTTAGTACCGTAACGAACGTTTTCTAGATGCATGATCTTGAGACAAGGCAGAGAAACAACAAGCTCGAACCGGTTGTTAAGCCCGACGTGTACGAGTTTCAAGGATAACAATGTCTTGCTCTTGTAAACACTCACAGGGATAAAACCGATGACATACATTGCGTTATGGATCTCAACATCTAGATGTCGAATCCCGCGATGATCGACGGCTGTGGCGATCCACTCGCTGATCGGAAAGAGATAAACATTGCATTCATCATACTTTATCTTCAACTTTTGCAGGCGTGACTCGCGGTTTGATTCAAGAAATCTGTCGATGAAACTCGCGAATAGTTTTCTGTAAGGTTTAGAGATGTCCCTGACGTTGAAGTCCAATGAGGAAACATTTAGCCAGAGAAACTCCCATCTCTTCGATAAAACGCTCGTCTTAACGGAATCGTTGATCGGGAGGTAGGAGAGTATCTGATATAGCAAAGGATCTGGTAATTCGCTGATTCTATCGCAAGCCATCACTAGAGCATGAAGAACAACATTCAACAATCAAAATCGAATCCTAGGCGTTATCAATTTCATCCCAAAATTTGTCGATTGAAATCACGTACAATCGAAGGAGGAGCGAAGAACTTACCGTCAATTTGATTTGTCGGCGGAATATCGCCGGAGATCAAGCTTTATGGTGATAATTGATAATTAGAGAGACTATCGTTGAATCGATTGGGTTGGGGGAGTTTTAAGGGATTTCGTTTCCAACCTGTTGGGCAACCGTTTCAAAATATATTAAAAATATAAAAATAAAATAAAAAAATGAGTTTGAAAACACATAACATCATAAATCAACCAAATATTATAAATTTTTTATTAATTAGAACCAGAAGGACTAGCCGCCGAGAGAGAGAAAAAAGATTTCTTTGCCTGATCTCTCCAGTTACTTTTAGACTGATTATGTTGTGTTGACGTTAGATCTGGGTTCAAAGAGTTTCGGGGCCGGATTCGTTGCGTGTTTTTGGATCTGGTTTAGGGTTCGTCGGTTCTTCAAGAGCTCGATGTTTGCCTCTGTTGGTGGACTCCGGTGGTGTAGAGGCAGGGACGCTCCCTTATTGGTGGTGGTTGTCCTTCTTTTAGGCCGGTTTTTGCTCAGAGGTATTGCGTTCGAGCTTTTGTTTTTCCGCGTGGTGATTGTTTCTTTCACGGTGTTGGTGCGGTTTGCTGCAAACGATGCCGTTTGGGATCCACTAGTTCCTTCTCTTGCCGGTTCTTTCTTTGTTCGACAAGGTCTTGTTTTCGTCTTTTGTTTGATTGGTTTTTTAGTTTTTGAGGGGTAATGGTTTGTTTTGGAGGTGTTTGTGATTCCTTGCTCTCATGCACTGGAAAGTGCTCTTGGTTCTCTGGGTGCTTTGTTTGGAGTTTGGTTTCGGTTCTTGTGTTCGACTTTTGGTTGGAATTTCGTTGCGGTGTGATCTACTAATCCTTCCTTGGTGGTTCTTTGGGTTGTCGGGGTTAATTTCGACGTTGTAGTGGTTTCGTTTTTCAGCTCTTCTCTTGCGAGGAGGTAAACAGTTTTTGTCTGTAGGTTGCAGAAACTGGTTCGCGAGTGTCCGCGTGTAAGAGCTGTTGAGCCTCTTGGTCGTTTTCCCATCTTATTTCAAGGATTTTTTTTTGAGTCTAGACTTCCGTTCGGGTGCCTCGTTTCTTTTGAGTCTCTGCTTCGATGTGGTTGTTGTACTCTGTTCCGTTGCTGTTCTGCATTCCTTGCTGCTGTTGTGGTTGTTGGTTGGGTTCAAGGTGGGCTTTGCCTCAAGGTTTTTTTTTTATCTTTGGAGGTGTATGTGTTTTAGGCTCCTTTTCGGTTCTCAAATTTTTCGGCTTGCTGCAGCTCTACCTGGTTTCGATGCGTAAGGGTATGGCCGGTTTTGGCTCTGTTTTTCAGATTTATTATCTTGGTGTATCTTCCCTCTCTTACAAGTTCCACCATCTTTGCTCTTTTTTATGAACATCTAGTTTAGTTTCGATAAAGTAATTGTCTCCGGGAAATTTTGTATTCCGTCGGCTTTTGTCTCTGGGGATGCTTTGTCATCCGCCGGCTTTTGGCTTTGGGAAAATTTTGTTTTCCGCCGGTTTTGTACTTTTTATCAATTCTAATAATAAAATAAAAATTCCATCGAAACAAAAAAAAAGAACCAGAAGGAATATAATTTTATGGAGTAAAAAGTTAGACTACTTTTAATAAAAACATATGAATAGTGAATATCAATGACTATTGCAATGAACTATTCTTTTCTTTTTACTTATCCAACATAATGTTCTACTTTTTCTTCTCCAAAAGGATTTTCTTATCATATCAAAGCTTTTACTAGAGCTACAAGTCACACAAAACTCAAATCTCTTCTTCCTCGATCATCTCCTTATAATTCTGCACTCTGACTCTAGTCCTCTAAAGACATATGAGTGATTCAAAACCAAAATCAAAATAAATGCTAAGCCTAATAGCAATTTTTCATAGCAAAAGATTCCTAGGATGATCTTCAAAGACATTGTCAATGAATGATGATTTGACAACTGCGAGACCGCTTTGTGTATGAAAGAAGCTCTTTAAAGATATCTGAATCTCGGTTGGATATAGCAGAATCTCTGAAACGCAGGAGGAGTTTCTTGAGAACAACTGAATTCTCAAGAAAGTATCTAACTAGTTTCTTCCCACTTTCTTCCTCCATATTCAGTTTTTTAATCTCAACACACTCCAGAGTCGATACCAAACACTGAGGCACATAGGTAGGTTCACTTTGCTCTGGCTCCGTCGAAACCGAAAAGTCCTCCTGCAAACAAAAAATGAAAGAACAAGCAGAGTTAACAATAATTCAACAATGTTCCTACTCAGCCAAATCACAGATTCAAACAAATTCTTACCAAGATGAGGTTTTTCAAATTTGGGCACCTCTCAAGAAAGACGGGCATAAATTGTAACATAGAGCTAGAGAACGCAGCTTCCAAACGATACAAGTTATCGAATTTGGGAATTGGCCCCAAATCGGAATATAGATAGAGGACCTGCAAGAAGAAAGAAAAAATTACATCACAGATAAATAAACTACATTTAATAGTTATATATGTATCACAAAGTATACATTTTCTTACCTCTAGAGTAGGCTGAGAGATTATCATATGTCTTACACTAGATATCCCGGTGAGAAAATCACGGATAGTATCTCTCTTGCCTAAATCCTCCGGTATCAAAGGACTGCCGCCAAACTTGACATTAAATTCAGTATCGATATCAATCATGAATAAAGAATTCAGGTTCTTGACTACAATTATATCAGTTGCTTATCATTAAAACTCAGATACTCGAGTCTTGGAGCATCAATCTCAACCGAAAAAACTATACCAAACAGACCATACTCAAATGTGAGACGTAATCTTTTAATAGTCTGAGACCTCACGCGCAGAAATCGCAGAACATCACAATAATCAATTGGCCTGATCACTGTAAGATCTTCAAGAGCAGGACAGCCTGAGATGAGCTTCTCCATGATCAAAGGCTCATCCTCATACCCAATGTTTTTTAAATGCATGATCTTGAGACAAGGTAGAGAAACGACAAACTCAGGGGTCTCGATTCCTACGGCTACGAGCTTTAAAGAGACCAATGTGTTGCTCTTGTAAAAGTTCCGAGGCATATCAGGACCAATATCAGTCTCCACATCTAAATGTTGAACTCCGCGATCAACTGCTGTACCAATCCACTCCTCGACTCGTTCGTCTTTAAATTTTTTGTATTCTATCTTGAACTTTTGCATTCGTGATTTGTGGTTAAACTCCAGAAATTTGGCGATGAAGCTCTCGAGGCCTTTGCCACGACGAGGGAAATCATTGACCTTTAAGTCAAGTCCAGGAACACTAAGCCAGACAAATTCCCATCTCTTCGATAAAAGGCTTGTCTTAACGGAATCTTTGGTCGGAAGGTATGAGAGAATCTGAGTTAGCAAAGATTCCGGCAATTCGCTGATTCTATCGCAACCCATCACGAGAAACGAAACCCTAAAGTTTCAAAAACAACCATATGCGAAAAAGTTTCAAAATTGATTCCAAATCTAGGTTGCAAGTCGATTTAAGTCACATACATAAACGTACACACGAGAGATCAATCTGGGTCTGAAGAACTCACCGTCGATTTGATTCGCCGGTGAATTATTGTTGAAGTTATCGCCTAAGGAGGAGCAAAGCTTCAAACTTGATTCCAAATAATCACATACACAAACATGCAACTGAGAGAGAGAAATGTGAGTGTGAAGAACTCACCGTCGATTTGATTCGCCGCCGCAAGTAATCACTTCAGGAGGAAGACAAAAAGCAACTTTCCGAAATAAATCAAACGGTTGGGCACAGCTGAATGTAGATATCATTCACGCGAGGTGTACGTTATACAATCGAAGCGATCTTGTTTTTTTTTCTTTTTTCTTTTTACAGCCAATAGAAACGATTGTGCATTTTTTTTTCTTTCAATATAATCCATAACAATACCGAGAATTTGCTCATTTTATTCATCAACTATTTGTAATCGGCATTAACAATCCTCAACTGTCGTGATTGCAGAAAAATTCTCCAACTCATAGTTGACCATGCAAAATTAGAATTACTAAAGTCAACAGTTAACAGCGTAAACGGAAGACATTAAAATTAATCTTTTATAAACGGGATCCCGTCGAGGTTATATCATCTTTGCCGGAGTTCTTGTCATTTGTGTTTTCCCCCAAATTTCGAACCCTAAGTCCGACAGGAGCTCGAATTCTGACAGAGATCATGAAGCACACGAGGAGGAACAAGAATTGTTGCCCAGAAAAGGAACAAAACTCCTCTACAAAGACAACGCTTTTCCACTCGAAATCTGTAAGTGATGATTCTTTTAGTCTATTCTTCTTTCTGAATACTGAAATCTGTAAGTGATGATTTGTTACAAAGGGAATCCGAGAATAAGACGGTCATGACCGAAGTGAATGAGTTGAAGGTTGAGATGGAAAATGTGAAAGAAGAGGTCTTTCAATGCAAAACCAAGCTACGCAATTTCAAAATCAAGAACATGGTGCTTATTGTTTGTTTTTGTGTTTTGGCTTTTGTTATCATTTATCACATCATGTTTCACAAAGGTGTAGGAAACACACTTGTATTTGGTAACAAGGGAACACATTTGTGTCTCTTTCTCTCGATGTAACACAAGATTTGCGTATCTTGCTCTATGTTAAGACAATATGTGTTTCTCTTTCTATCTCTCTATCTCTATTTTTCTCTCTTTCTCTCTATGTAAGACAAGTGAATTTTAACAAAAGATCTCCTTCATTAGGATCTGAAAATCAGGAGAAGCCGATACATAGTTTCATAACAAAAGAGAAAGCCGATACATGGGTTCATAACAAAAGAGAAAGCCGATACATGTTATTCAGACTAAAACAAGCTGAAACATGTCAAAAAAACTGCCTAAAAACAGAGAATTCCCATGATTCCTTGGATTAATTAGAGAAACCAAATCTTCTTTGTGATGTTTGAGAAGTTCCTACTTGTGAGGATCCTGGTTGAGAAGCTCCTACTTGTGATGATCCTTCTTGAGATGATTCTCCCTAGAATGAAACAAGGTAATGAAAACCAAACTAAACCACAAATGAAGCAAACCAAAAATCAAGCAAGAAGAGAGCAAATCTGGTCTTTTCTTGGACGACCTCTTCTCCTTTTTTGGTTCAGGAGGAGCTGTTGGATTAGGACACCTTGTCTTGTTATGTCTTTCTTTTTTACAGTTTGAACAGCTGGGAATGCGACCATGGCGTGTTACCTTGTGTGGATTATATGAAGATTCATGAGGACCTTTTCTCCTAGCATAACCATTAGGTCTTCCACGGTTACATCTGGATGGTGGTGGTAAAACAGGCAACCTGCCTAACCGAGGTCACATTTTCATGCCTTGGACTGGCTTCATTCCCCTAGCATATAACTGTTGCCACTTTGAAGTCAAATAATAATCCGAGACATAGTCATTAAGGTCTACCTTTTTTTCTTGTGATGACACACATAGCATGCATACAAGGGATCCCATTCAAGCGCCAGTAGCCACATCCACAAGTTTTATTTCCCATATCAACGATGTAAGTTGTACCATGGAAGTCAATCTCATGCACATCTCATGTGGTCATGTATCGTATGCACTCCCTAGCTTTCTGCCTATTCAACTCAATCTCTCTGTCTGCTCTTGGAGTGAATCTTTTCTTCCACTTGTTGGTTAAGATAGTTCTCTTAGCATTTCTCTCCATGCATTTCCTCCTTACCTCAGTTAAGAATTCCAGCAACGGCTTCCTCCTTGATTCTCTGACATTTCGATTGAAAGACTCTGACAAGTTGTTCAAATTGTCGTTGCAACAAGAACCAACCTTGAAGAAAGCCCGAGACCATGTTGTTGGTGCAGTACATTGTAGTGAATCATAAGCACCATGATTGTATTTCTTCAATGCTTCCAAGTTATCCCCAAATGCTCATGTAGTGTAACTTCTTGCTATTTTCCAGAACATACGCTCAAGCTCTATGTCCTTGTTTGTCTTCTTCCAATTCTCGAAAATGTGTCTAGAACACATCCTATGTTCAGCTTGAGGAGCTCAACTTGAACTGCGTTGAGAATACCCTGGCACATAAAGCAAACATCATAAGATACTTGCAAAGTCACACAAAGCAAACACTAAAAAATAAAAACTGAGACATACCATATGTTTATCCGAGATGATTGTAATGTCAGCTCCATCTTCAAATCCCAAATCTTTTTTCAGAAGTTGCACAAACCACAACTAATTTGGATTATCCTCCACCTCAACTACTACCCAAGCAATAAGATAGATCATGTTATCACCATCTCTACCAACTGCACCCAACATTTGGCCTTTGATATCCCACTTCATAAATGTTGCGTCTAATCTAATTATCGCCCTACATGATTCCTTCCAAGAGGCTCTCAATGCTTCAAAACAGACGTAGAGGCGGTAGAATCTTTGCTTACTTCCAGGCAGTGGCCCATGAATTGTCTTAATCTTCATTGTTGAACCTCTATTAGATCTAAGTACCTCAGCTTGGTAATCCCAAAGTCTAGCAAAATGAGCTTCATGACTAGTCTTTCTTTTAGCAGCAAGCACTGTAATACGCCCTTCCCAAGGGATCTCTCAAAGAGCGGTAGTAGTGATGGATAATCCTCGATCGGATCGATTTGCTAGCAAACCGATGAGTGAGGCGGTGGATGATCTTAGCCTTGGGACGTGGAGTAGGGTGAAAAGGGCGTGAGAATCACTCTCAAAATCCCTCCAGCCTAGCTCACTTGCAACGTTCCTTAACGAAGATCGATAGAATGCTAAATCAAAAGGTGGCGGAAAAGAACCCTTTGATAAACGCTCTTGGATTTCCTTTAGAATCGCTCCAAAGAAAAGCCAAAAGAAACACTCGTGAATCACTCACAAAGCGAAAGAAGAAGAAGAAAATATTATTGATGATTGTTGATAAATTGTTGTCTTTACAACAATGATACATACGAGTTTAAATAGGAAGTAGAGAATGCAAAGAGTCTAAAAACCACACCGAAAATGACAAAGAAAATAAATGACATCGAAAATGAAAACAAGACCAAAGACTTGAATTCTCGCATGACCCTTGGAATTCTTTGGTCGAAAATTTGATGGGCGTTGGTGATGGATTTGGGTTTAAGAAAAGGGTGCCAAGGCCTCATTAAAAACCTTGCCAAGAAAAAAACCCATTGGGTAAAAACCTTGGCTAAGGAAAAGAGCACACTTGGACTTGAATCAAAACCAATGCGGTCTGAAACACCCTTTCCGTATCACCCAAATATTCTTCATGGCATTGGGCTTGTCGGATAAGTCCTCCTAGTACTTCCTTGAGTCTTCTTGCCTTAGCTCTCGTCATTGCTCATTCGGATACAAGCAAGTCATCATCCGGTTGCTCCTTAACCTCCCTTCCAAGCTCGGCAATGTGCTCCACCTCCTTGATGTCGTTTAGGATCATATCACACTGCCTTTGCTCTCCTACACTGATGCACACTAAAAATCATATTGAATTCTCTCTTTATTTCGTCAACCATAGATTGTGACTTGATTTTTGGATTAACTCGTAGCCTTTCTTCAAACAGTTGTGCAATAGCTCCACTCTTCAAAAGCTTTGTGGATCCAGATCTTACACAAATATGATGATTTACGAAGACCTTAATCATCAACTTGTTTCTGCTCTTCTCAAAAGAGCAATAGACTCTCCATGGACACTTTTCTTCTATGTGTTTTGTGCATTTTGCACCAAGCCTGTCATAAGATGATTTATACATCTTGATACCGTACTCCGTCTTCAGAGAATAATTGAGAAGTGCATACTTGAATTCATCAGCATTGTTGAATGTCTTCCCTAATGCTAAAATGTCATCCAGACCATAAACGAATGGCTTATCCTCTACTTCATCTTCACCATCATCTGACAACGGATCTGGAATGTTATCATCTCCACTATCATCAGCATCATCAATTCCATCTTCGTGGGCAGCATCACCAAAATGAGCAAACCATTCATCATCTTCACAAATTTCGACATTGACAAACTCATCGGGACCATTAACCAACTCTAGATTTTCAGCCAGAACTGACTCAGTCTCTCTATATCCAGCAGCATCTTCAACAATAACTTCACAATCATCTCCTTCAACAGCTTCCTCTTCAGCTTCCTCTACATCTGATTACTCTGGATTTTCCTCACCATCTGAATTATCTCTTTCTTCGGCTTCTGATATTCGTCTATTTTATCACATTTGAGTCCCATATTTTCCTTTGTTTCTTTGTGTTTCACCATGTTTTCTTTGTGTTTTTATTACATTTAGGTCTCAAATGAGTCTCATATCATGTAGACGTCCTATGTTATTTTGTGTTGTTTTTGGCTTGCTGGAGCCTTTTTCAGGTGCTTGGGAGTGGCTTGGATCAAAGGAGACGCTTGGAGCTTGAAGAAAGGTCGAAAGGAGAGAAAAATGGAGCAAAATGGACGTCTGATCGGTTTGAAATCAATCTACCAAACCGATCAAGATCCTCTGATCAAGACAATGTGTCTAAAAGCTTCAATCGGATGAAAGTCTTTCCCTTTGAATTAGATTGGGAGATCTTAATGAAAGTTATACAAAATTGAGTTAGCTTTCCACTGGAAGTGGTTTCATGTCATTCGCATCAGCAGTTTAAGAGATGCGTTTGTTTTCCTGATGACATGTCATTCCGGAGAATGCAGCGGCAATCCGAAGCGGCTGAAAGCTCATGTCAGATGGAAGCCTTCCCTTACCCAGTTTAATCTCAAATTTGAGCATTGGATTCGTGTCATTCAGGGCTGTGTTTCAAAAGATATTATCGATTTACTGAAGACATGTCAAGCAGATCGGGTACACACCTTCACCAAACCTTCACCAAACCCACATTCACCAAACCTTTGTTAGTAAAAAATGGAGGTAGTCAAAAGTGGAAGTTTCAACAAAAGAAGTTTGATTTGTCAACAATGGAAGCTCAACACCCCTCCCATCTTCTATAAATACCAATGTAATAGGAAGAACTAAAATCATCAACTCATAATACAAACACCTCTCTTACTAAAAGCTTAAACTCTCTCTCTCTTTTCTTTATTTAATTTTCGTTTTTCTCTTTATGCTTATCAAGGATTGCTCATCCTTTTTCATATAGTCAAGATTCCTTCTAAAACTCTTCCTCTTTTCATTTTTATTTAATTATGTCTTTTATTTCTATTGCTTATCTTTGTTATTGCACTATGTGTGAGTAGTTCCATCATGAGTTAAGAGTTTGGTAGTTTTAAGATGTGTGGTTAAAAGGTTGAAGATGTTTAAAACTAGAATTTAATTTATCCTCATGTTTTGAAAATAATCTTAAAGCTAGAAATGAGTTGGAAAACCATTTCTTGATTTTAGACAAATCGCTACCCGGAAGATGTTTGCGATTTGCCTTATAATTTTCATCTCATGCAATTTATTCTTAACCAATGGGAATTGAAGTCTAAGATAAATTGTGAATAAAATGATCTTGTGTTCATAGTTTATAAATCATTTATTTGCAATTGGGAAATTAGCCTAAATAAATTATTTGTAAAAGGATTAGTATCATGGGAGTGAACTAGTCTATTTAAGTGATCATGGTCTAGAAAATTGAATTAAATTAAATGTTTTAAGCATCATCTCTCAATTATCTTCAACTAAAACGAAATACCAAACCCGAAAAACCCATGTCTTAATTTCTTGAATCAATCTCAATTTTTATTTTGTGCTTTTGATAATTCTTAATCTTGTGCTTACATCCTTTATTTGTTTATTAAAACGAAGAAACAAAAAAAAAAACTGATTTGCTTAGCTTAAAGAGTTTCTTGAATTCTTAGTGAGCTATTCTCCTCCTTGTGGTTCGATACCCTTCACTACTACAACTTGTACCTTGCACTTGGGGTTTAGTATTGGGATTAAAATTTGTACCCATCAACTTCCTCTTCAACCACATTAGCTTCTTCTTCAACCACTTTAGCTCTTTCTAAACCCACATTAACTTCTTCTTCAACCACATTAGCTTCTTCTTCAACAATTAACCTACTAACATAAACCAATTTAAATACACGAATTTCATTTTCCCAAAATTCACAACCAATGTTCAAAATTACCTTTTGGGATCAGGTTCGGGTCTGGTTCTCCAGTCCTTTGAACTGGAAGCTTCTTTCCTCCTCTTCTCCACATAGTTTTCACCATTATTGATTTGCCGGAGTCGTTTTGCCGCAGGAACTCGCGTTAGGTTTAGACTCGCCGGAAATCGCCTAATGTTTTAATTTGGAGATTTCTGGGTTTACTCGTGAAACCCCGACGAGACTTGCCTTTATACGAGATTAATTTTAACGTCCTCCGTTAACTGAGTTAACTATTGACTTTAGTAATCCCAATTTTGCGTGCTAAACTATGAATTGGGAAATTTTTCTGCAACCACGATAGTTGAGGATTATTAATGCCGATTGCAAATAGTTGAGGAATAAAATGAGTAAATTCCCTAACAATACACCAACTAATTTTTATTATTTTAATATATCAATTTTTGGCTTACTAAAAAAATACATCAACTATTTTTTTTTCTATTTTAATTCACCGACTTTTAACCGTCTATCCATTTTACGACAAAATACAAACTATAGGAAGTTCTCTGATACAAAGCTTTTCTCAAGATCTTCCGGCACAAAAAAAAAAATTTCGAAGTCCTTCAACACGACGTTTTTCTTAGGATTGCAAATTTTATCTATTGTATGACTGCTTTTTTAGTTTTAAGCTTGTGTTATATTATAAAATGGATGGGCGATTAAGATTCGATGGATTACAATAGGATAAAAAAATATTTAGTGTATTATTCTGGATATGCAAAAATTGATGTATTAGAATAGTATTAAAAATTTAGTTGATGTATTATTACGAAACTTTCCCATAAACTAAAGATTTGTTTTATTTAATAGAACACCAATGTCTCGAAAATGCTAAGGCCTAATTGCAATTTTTCATAACAAAAGATTCCTACATTGATCTTCGATAAACACTGTCAATGAATGATGACTTCACAGCTACGATAACGCTTTGTGAAAGTACGAAGCTCCTTGAAGAAATCTGAATCTTGGTTTGCTATCGAAGAATCTTTGAAACGCAGAATGAGTTTCTTGAGAACTATCGAATTCTTGAGAAAATACCTCACTAATTTCTTCCCGGTTTCTTCTTCCATAATCAATTCTCTAATCTCAAGACACTCCAGACTCGATACCAAGCACTGAGGGACATAGGTAAGTCCAGCTTGCTCAGGCTCCGTCGAAACAACAAAGTCCTGCAAACGAACAAGCTGGATTTACAATATATTCAGAGATGTTCCTAACTAGCCAAATCACAGAGATTCATACAGAATCTTACCAAGATGAGGTCTTTCAGATTTGGGCAGCCCTCAAGAAAGACGGGCAACAACTGCAACATGGATCTAGAGAACGCAGCTTCTAAACGATACAGGTTATCGAATTTGGGAATCGGTTCCAGTTTTGGATATCGATAGAGGACCTGCAAGAAGAAAGAAAATGGTCCATCATAGAGAATCAAAAGTACAGTTCTTGTTATATAGGCATCAAAAAGTATATATTTAATTACCTCTAGAGTACGCTGAGAGATGATCATATGTCTTACACTCGATACACCGGTTAGAAAATCACGGATAGTGTCTCTCTTGCTTAAATCATCGGGTCCCAAAGGACTGCCGCCAAATTCGACATTAAATTCAGTATCAATGTCGATCATGAACAAAGAACTCAGATTCTTTACCACAATCATATCAGATTGCTCATCTCGGAAACTCATATACTCGAGTCGTGGAGCATCAATCTCAAACGAAGCGTTTGGACCATATCTATTATTCTCAAACGTGAGGCGAAAGCTTTTCAGAGTCTGAGACCTCACACGCAAAAACGGCAAAAAATTTATATAATAATAATCAAGAGGCTTAATCAAGGTAAGATCTTCAAGAACAGGACAACTTGAGATGAACTTCTCCATGATCAAAGGATCAAAATTAAAATCATCAAAATAAATATCATACCAAATCTTTTCTAAATGCAAAATCTTGAGACAAGGCAGAGAAACGAGCTCGGGATTGTGGATCCCAAAGGTAACGAGTTTTAGAGACACCAACGTCGTATTGCTTTTATAAATGTTAAGAGGCATGAAATATCTCGGAGAAGAATCCATATAGGTCTCAACAACTAAATGTTGAATCCCGAGATCAATCGTTGTACCAATCCACTCCATGGATCGCTCGCCATAGTAATTATCATACTTTATCTTGAACTTTTGCATTCGTGATTTTTTATTATACTCCAGAAAATTGTCGATGGAGCTCACAAAGTCTTTGGCATAATTCGGAAAATCCCTGACCATTAAGTCAAGTACAGGAACCCTAAGCCAGATAAATTTCCATGTCTTCGACAAAACGCTTGTCTTGACGGAATCTTTTGTCGGAAGGTATGAGAGTATCTGAGTTAGCAGAACTTCCGGCAATTCGCTGATTCTATCGCAACCCATCACGAAAAACGAAACCCTAATTTTCAAAAAAAAAAAAAGTCCCAAAATCTAGGTCACAAGTCGATTGAAGTCACAAACATAAACTTATTACATTCGGGAGAAAGAAATTTGTGTCGGAAGAACTCACCGTTGATTTTAGGGTTGTCGCCGGAGATCTTGGTTGAGGAGTACCAAAGTGATAACTGAGATTTAGGATGAAAAAAGGTTATCTTATGAAATTAATCAAAGAATCTCTTCAATGAAAACGATTCCGATTCCCTCTTTAAAGATAATTTTTCGGAAACAATAAAAAGAAACCTTTTTTTTTTTCCGTACCGTAATCTTAAATTATTACCGTAACACACAAGTTATCTCAAGATACCGGCGAGAATATCACAGAGAATATCTCTGTTGCTTAAATCACGGATAATATCTCTCCTACTTCCATACTCAACACTTATTAAACGGCGTCGTTTTCTCTTTCTCTAAAACGACAACTTCTTCAAAATTGATCTCTAACAATTTAAGAACCCTAAATCCACCGGAAATGGATCTCTAATCAACTTCTTCAGATTTCACCGAAGAAGACAGAAGACGACGAACTAGATACATTTCACAAACTTATCTTGGTAATCAAAACTCAAAAGTAACCTCCTTTTTTTCTTTCTGAAGATATCCACGGAAGAAATACTGACAAAGACTCCATCAGAACCATCGTGCGCTTCTACATATTGAGAAACCAATAATGGAGGATTTGGACTATCCGGTAAGGGAAGATACATAAGTTGTTTTGGGTTCTATATATGAGCGTGTTTATCTTCCAATTTGGATACTGTTTGATATGAGTAATGACCAATATCGCGTTCGTTTCTACAGATTTGCATACTGAAAATGAACCTTCAGTGTTGCCAAGACTTTCCTTGTCGGGTGAAGAAGCGTCTACGAAAAGTAAAAGGTATACTGTCAATTTACCTTGTTTCAATTCAAAACCTAATCGTGCCTTGTACAGAAAGGTTTTAATTTTGGTGGTTGTATGTTGATGAGCAGGAATTTACGCCATAACCATTGACCCGACGAAGGGTCTGATTTTGGTATCAGGCACAGCAGAACCTCCTGTGCTTATCAAAGCCATCGAAAAAATCGGGGAAAGCCCCCAACTTTACGCCTACGAGAAGGACCCAACTAAGGCTAAGACCCAATTCCGGGCCTTGCTTAAGCGTTACGCCACCGAGGAGCCTCTAGACGAACCACCACCCACGGCCGATGCCGGAGCTTGCCCAGTGGAAGTTAAGAGTTTCGGGCATTCGGGACCGCCACCAACAGCTGCCGCTGGAGCTTGTCCAGTACCAGTTAGGGGTTTCGGGTATTCGGGACCGCCGATGATGCCGATGTTTACGTTGCCGCGGACAATGGGTCCGCCTGGATGGTTAGCCCCAGGGACGAAACCGAAGCTGATGGTGAGGTACGAGCAGCCGGAGATGAAGACGAGGAATTCGCCCGCGCCTTATCCCTTCGATTTCTACGAGAGCAAGGGGTTCCCTGCTTCCGATTCCCTTTTCCGCTATTTCAGCGATGATCACGCTCAACCTTGCACCATCATGTGATTCATTTGTGACTTTTTAAAAAAAAGTTTAGTGGGTTTTTACTGTTGTTTTTCCCCTAGTGTTTTGCCTTATTTGGAATCATCAACTTCTGCAGCTCTCAAGAAAGATTGGCAAGAATATCATGGAGCTAGAGAACGTGTACCTTGCAAAAGATATCAAGTTATCGAATTTGGGAATCGGTTTGGGAATATAGATAGAGGAACTGCAAGGAGAAAGAAAAAGATACATCATAGACAACCAAAGTACATTATTGGTATATATGCATCACAAAGTATATATATTGAGAGATGATCATATGTTTTACACTAGAAATACTGATGAGAAAATCACGGGGAATGTCTTTCTTTGTTGGAGGAATAAGCATGCACAGAACAAGAGTAATAATGCTTAATTTGGATTGTTTGTTTTTAAGTTTGGTGTATATTTTTTTCTAAATCAATTAGTGATGAATTATACCCAAAAAATGGTACGTAAATGTGCCACAATAGATTACTGAATCAAGATTCATATTGCACAAAGTTCTGGAAAAATAGATAGAATTCGAATTTATAAGTTTTTTCTTTTGTTTAAATTTGGTAGTCATGCCCGACCTTGATCTAAATCCCAGCGAGCTGATGCATTAGACATCAAAACTATTAATAATTAGCGTTTTTCTGCTTAAACCGCAAAATAGCATTAGCTAGTTTGGGTTGGTATAAGGTTGGCCAATCTATGTGGTTCTTTATCCGAATGATCATTAGCATTCAACAATTCTCTCGCAGAATCTGCTGCATATCTAACTTCTGATCTCCAATTAACGTAATTTTGTAATTTAATTGCTTTTATCATCATTACTTTCTTACAAGTAAGAAAGTGAAGAAATGTTTGTTCAAAAAAGAAAGTGAAGAAATTAACACAGATTTTTCTGAAAAAATAATATCCTTTAAGAAAGGGAGATAGAGATCAAAGCAATATAACATGTTAATTATTAACTAAACCCGCTTTGAAGTACATAAATCACCTTTGGTTAACGAATCCAAACATATGTTCAAAAGAAATAAAAATCTGAAGAAGTCATTGTCATCGAGAGTTTGATCTATTCCACGTTACAGTTCATACGAAACTCAAATCTATTTTTTCATTTGATCGTTTCCTTGTAATAGTACACTCTGAGAAAACCGCAATTAGGCATTTTCCTTGTAATATTGTTTCACTTTTGATCGTTTCCTCTAAAGCTAGTTCTGTAGTTGTGAAGAATGGAGTATTCACAAGATGAATGTGTGATTCAAACCAAAAATCAGGAAAAAAAACAACCCGAAAGTATACAGTTAATATTATCCACACCAATGTCTGGAAAATGCTACGCCTAATTGCAAATATTTTCATAACAAAATATTCCTCCTAACACTGATCTTCAGTGATATTGTCAATGAATGATCTGACATTTGCGAGAACGCTTTGGGAAGAATGTACGAAGCTCCTTGAAGATATCTGAATCTTGGTTTGCTATAGAAGAAACTTTGAAACGCAGAATGAGTTTCTTGAGAACTACTGAATTCTTGAGAAAATATCTTACTAATTTCTTCCCGGTTTCTTCTTCCATAATCAATTCTCTAATCTCAACACACTCCAGACTCGATAACAAACACTGAGGGACACAGGTAAGTTCAGTTTTCTCTAGCTCCGTCGAAACAACAAAGTCCTGCAAACAAACAAGCTGAGTTTACAATATATTTCAACAATGTTCTTAAGACCAAATCCACAGAATCAAACAGAATCTTACCAAGATGAGGTATTTCAGATTTGGGTAGCTTTCAAGAAAGATTGGCAACAACTGTAACGTGGAGCTACAGAATGTAGCTTGCAGACAATATAAGTTTTTATTTTATTTTTTTATGAATGTTAAATTTTATTCAAACCCAGAAAAAACAACGTTTCTACATTTTTGGATGCGAGCTTTTTGAATTTAAAAGACTAAACAAAAATCAGAGATTGATTACACAGTTGTGATTAGCTTTCTCCTTTTTTCAATATATGGGTCTTGAGGCAAACCATGTTTGCATTCCTTCCTCATAGCGCCTGTCTCCTAGCATTCGAATAGAGGTGAATCTATTGCGAATTCTTTGATCGATGAATTTTACCATTCTTGTCGCTGACGATGGATTGGTTCCATGTCTCCTAGCATTTCTTTCCCTCCATATTGTGTGTATAGTCATTTGGAAAAGGTACCGAATGATGAATCCTTTCACTGTGGACGGCTGTGATCTTGAGATGAGTTGTGTCACGATACTCCAGTCTGCCGAAAATTCATTTTGCAGGATCCCACCTGCCAAATTTTGCCACACCTGTTTCGAGAAAGGGCAAGAGAAAAAAAAATGGTTTCTTGATTCCCATGGATCTTGACAGCATACACAAGCTGAGGAAGCGTTATTGTTCCA
Organism: Eutrema heterophyllum; assembly: GCA_002933915.1. NCBI lineage: Eukaryota > Viridiplantae > Streptophyta > Magnoliopsida > Brassicales > Brassicaceae > Eutrema > Eutrema heterophyllum. The sequence continues at coordinate 846,975 of PKMM01036815.1, forward strand.
AGCCCGCATACGGTTAGCTGTTGAAAGATGATTTAACAAAGCTAGCCAAGCCAGGAAGCCGAATTTTGGGCAGTGATGCTTAAACCATATTCCTTCAGACCAAGGAACCCGTGGAGATGATGGTCTCAGCTGGTCACGTGTGTTTTTTGTGTTGAAGAGGTGCTTGAACTTCCCCCGCTTTGATCGCCAAAGAATGATATATATCCTCGACATCCTCTATGTACCTTCTTCTTACTAAATCTAGTTCATCCTCCACCTTGTTTAGCATTTGGTTCATGTGTCGTCTCCTCCGATGTGTATTGATTGCTTTTTCTACCGTATAATTTTCTGGAATTCCCATGTCAATGAATCCCCTTGATCCGCATAAAGAAAACAAGTTCCCTATAGGGGACCAATTATCGTACCAAAAGGACCATGAACTCCCATTCCCAATCTCGATCTTAATGAACTTGGCTGCACGATCTTTGCATTTCAAGATTTGTTTCCACATCCAAGAGCCTGGAGAGTTGACTGAAAATAACCAAATCGACTTCCCTCGCATAAGAACAGAACGAGACCAACGAACCCAAAATGAATGCTTGTTCGTGATTATTCTCCACAATAGTTTTAAGACACAAACTTCATTTGTTTCCCGAAGACTTTTCAAACCCAGACCCCCCTCTATCTTAGGTTTGCAAACGTCCTTCCAAGCGGTCTTTGCTTTCTTCGGATTAAGATCTGGACCTGACCATAGAAAGGTAGAGCATATGCTTTCTATTTTTTCGATGCATTTCATTGGCAATCTGAATGCACCCATCCAGGAGTTGGTTAAGCCTGCAATAACTGAAGACAACAATTGTAATCTTACCGCAAAGGAAATACACCGAGCTGTCCAAGAATTTATTCGCCCTCTAATTTTATCTATGAGCAGAGCATAGTCCAAAGTTCTCATCTTCTTTGTTAATAACGGTAGTCCGAGATAGCGATCTGGTAATGTACCAAATTCGAAAGCAAACCTTTGAGACATAGTATCTCTAGCCGAGTCCGAAACTCCTGCAAGGTAAGCAGTTGATTTCTCTAAACTGATCTCCAATCCTGACATCCTCGAAAAATCGTCAAAAATCCGGATTATTCCTTCCATAGATCTCATAGTTCCGTCAGAAAATATCATAAGATCATCTGCAAAGCAGAGGTGCGTCAACTGTAGATTAGAGCATTTAGGATGGTACCCAAAGCTTCTATGCATCGCCGCTTTGTCTAGCTTTTTGGACAGCACGTTCATACATATTACAAACAAGTACGGAGAGAGGGCGCATCCCTGTCTCAGTCCTCTTGAGCTCCCGAAATATGTTAAAAAACAGAGCAAGTATGGCACCAAATTTTCTTCTTAGTAAAAACCAAAGAACTACAGACTTGTTTTAGTTAAATATAGAAACAACAAAAAAACACTCAAACCACTACTTCGACATTTTTCCTTCAAACCTGGAAGACTTATTCTTCTACTAAACTTATTCTACATGTAGCTTAACTACTCCAACTTTATTCCTTCAAACCAGGAAGACTTATTCTTCTACTAAACATATTAAACTACACCAACTTTGTCTTTAGCGTACAACACTATCGTTTATTTTATTCTTCAGTTCCTCCCCTAAACTGGAAATGCTCTGCTTCCAGTTTACTCTTCCTTTGAACAAACTCCCATCATCTTCCTTAACTTCTCGAACACCTCAAGTTTCACCGGTTTTGTCATTATGTCAGATAACTGTTCATGTGTCGAACAATACTCCAGCCCTATCACTTCTTCATTCACTAACTCACGAAGAAAATGATACCTCAAGTGAATATGTTTGCTCCTCCCATGAAGAACTGGATTTTTAGACAACTTGATTGCAGAACTGTTGTCACAAAAAAAAACTGTCCCACCACGTTGATCAAAGCCAATTTCTGCTAGAACATTCCTTAACCACACCGCTTGACAAGCTCCATTTGCAGCTGCTACAAACTCAGCTTCTGTAGTAGATAGTGTGACAATAGGCTGTTTTTTTTAGGCCCATGACACAGCTCCTTTTCCAAACATGAATGTGTATCCAGAAGTACTTCTCCTATCGTCTTCATCTCCTACATAATCATTGTCCACATACCCTACCAACTTCTCTTCTTCACCATGTTCACGTTTATATTGAATGCCAAAACAGGTGGTACCTTGAATGTATCTCAATATCCTTTTGGCAGCTAGCAGGTGCTGCTCCTTTGGACTCTCCATGTATCTACTCACCAAGTTGACTGAATAAATTAAATCAGGTCTGGTAGCAGTTAGATACCTTAGACTTCCAACAAGTTGCTTGAATGCAGTTGAATCCACCGCTGGTCCAACACCTTCCTTTGTCAATTTACAGCCTGGAACTGTTGGATTTTTCACCAAGTTGCAGTCTTCCATTCCGAACTTCTTCAAGGTCTCCATCGCATACTTCCTTTGAGTAATAAAAATTCCTTGCTCATCTTGAATCACCTCTACGCCTAAGAAATATTTCATTCTTCCAAGATCTGTCATTGAGAACTCTTCCTTCATAGACTTCTTAAATCCTTTGAGCATTGCTTCAGAGTTGCTTGTGTAGATAAGATCATCTACATAAAGACTTATGATCAAAACGTTTTCTCCTTCTGTTTTGAGAAAGAGAGTATGCTCGCAGTAGCATTTCTTGAAGCCTTCTCTCATGAAATAACTCTCAATCCTGCTGTACCAAGCCCTTGGTGCTTGTCTTAGACCATACAAAACCTTTTTCAGCTTGTATACCTTCTCACTATCTTCTTCCTTTAATTCAAAACCTTTGGGCTGCTCCACGTAAACATCTTCTTTGAGTTCTCCATGCAAAAATGCACTCTTCACATCTAGTTGGAAAACATTCCATCCCTTTTGTGCTGCCAATGCAAGTATCAATCTGATTGTGTCCCACCTCGCCACTGGTGCGAATACTTCATGAAAATCTACTCCATGTGTTTGATGAAAGCCCTTGGCCACTAACCTTGCCTTGAACTTGTCAACTTCTCCTCTTTCATTGAGCTTGGTTTTGTAAACCCATTTGACTCCTATTACTTTGGCTCCCTTAGGTAATTCAACCAATTCCCATGTGTTGTTTTCTTCTATCGATCCAATCTCTGCTTCCATTGCCTTCTTCCATTTATCATATTTGATTGTATCTTCAAATATTTCTGGATCATCTTCTGCAACAAACAATGCGACCAGTTCTTCACAATCTTCTTCTACGTATAATCCCATGCCTTTACACTCATAGTCTTTCATCCAGACTGGTCTTTGCAAAACTCTTCCAGCTCCACTTCTACTCGCACCAACACTCGCATTTTGCCCTGTGTTTTCTGGTTGTGAACCAGCGACTGCTGTTACTTCTTCTTCCTCGTCATTACCCTCCTCTTCTTCCGCAGGTTCATGTGAATTTCCTTGTACTTCTTCTTTAGCATTGGTGAGATTTTTCTGTTCTTCTTCTCCAAACACCTCTATGAATTGATTATCTTCTAAACCTTCATCCCAGTTCCATGATTTCTTCTCATCAAATCTTACATCTTTGCTGATTATAATTTTCTTCGTTAAAGGATCATAGAGTCGATAGGCCTTCGATTCCTTGCTGACCCCAAACATCACGCACTTGATGCTCTTTTCATCCAGTTTAACACGTCTTTCATATGGGATTAACGCGAAAGCTACGCAACCAAAGACCCGCAGGTGCTGCACTGAAGGTTTGTGGTTACTCCATTTTTCTGTAGGTGTTACGTCGCCTAAGATCACTGTTGGGCTCCTGTTTAGTATATGCACCGCATACTGAACTGCTTCTGGCCAAAATCTCAGTGGCACCTTCATACCAAACAGCATACATCTCACCATGTTCATCACGCTTCTATTCTTTCTCTCAGCTACCCCGTTTTGCTGCGGAGTGTAGGCTACTGTGAGTTGTCTTTTGATGCCATTCTCTGCACAATACTCTTGAAATGCTTTGGAATTGAACTCTCCTCCTCTATCAGTTCTCAAGCATCCCAAGCGCTCGCCTAGCTCTCTTTCTGCAGCCACCTTGAAATCCTTAAACGTCTTGAAGGCATCTGATTTCTCTTTAAGAAAGAATGTCCAGCACTTGCGACTATAATCATCAATAAAGTTGATTATATACCTTTTCCCGCTTTCTGAGATAGGTGATATTGGACCACAAATGTCGTTGTGCACCAGCTCTAGCCCTCGGCTTGATCTCCACGTGCTCTGCTTTGAAATATTTTCGCGGTTTTGTTTTCCCTGCATACAGATCTCGCATACAGCACCATCGATGCTGATTTTTGGTAATCCTGTTACCATCTCTTTCTCTGCCAGTGTCGCGAGACTGTTGTGATTTAAATGCCCAAACCTCTTGTGCCATATCTCCTCTGCAACTTCAATAGAGCTTTGTAGATGATTCGCCTTCATCTCTCCTTTAGGCTCTCTCACCTTGGCTAAGATCACAAACATTCTGTTCGTTGACATTGTCGACTGCATAATTATTCTTCTCTGCTGCTTATGCCAAACTTCACACATACCGTCTTCTATAATGATTCTCAACCCTTTTTCTTGTAATTGCCCAATACTTAGTAAATTATTCTTCAGTCCTGGCACAAAATAGACAGAGGAGATCACCTGAGTTGTTCCGTTAATCTCTAGCCGCAAGTTTCCTTTTCCTTCAACTTGCATCCTTCTATCGTCACCAAGTTTGACATGCTGACGAAATTTGTCATCAAGCTCTATAAACCACTCCTTAGTACCACACATGTGGTTGCTGCAGCCCGAGTCCAAGTACCACACATGTTCGTCTTCTTCCTTTGCGAGATTTATATGTGCCATAAGTAACACATCTTCATTTAATTCTGCGTAATTAGCTGTCTTCTCCCAGCTAGGACATTCATTTTTAAAGTGTCCCGTCTTATGGCACTTGTAACATTCAACATTATCCTTGTTGAAACCTCTGCCTCGTCCTCCTCTACCTCCTCGAAATCCACCTCTTTCTCGAAATCCACCTCTTCCTTGACCTTGAAAGTATCCACCTCTGCCTCTTCCATCTTCCATCTTTAAAGCGTGCTCTTCTCCAGCATGCTTATTAAGATTATGTTCATGCACCAGCAAAGAACTTTGCAACTCATCCACTGACAGCTCTTTGATGTCGTTTGATTCTTCTATTGCACACACAACATACGTAAATTTCTCCACAAGAGTTCGGAGTATCTTCTCCACTATCTTGGAGTCAGGCATGTCTTCACTTAGGTTCCTCATGTCGTTTGCCACCACCATAACTCTAGAGAAATACTCCGTGATTGAGTCTCCTTCCTTCATTTCCAGCACTTCAAAGTTTCTTCGCAGCCTCTGTAGTTGTGCACTTTGAACTCTCTTGTTTCCTTGATACTTTTTTTTCATGGATTCCCAAATATCATTTGACGTATCCTTCTTAGCAATTGTCTTTAGAATCGTCTTATATATCGATGCAAAGAGATAATTTTTCACCTTAAGATCCTTGAGCTTCATCTCCGCAAGCTCTGTCCTTTGAGTTCCAGTCAATATCACGTTTCTCTCTGGCGGCGTGATTCCGGTCTCAACGAGATCCCACCATTCCTTTGATCTCAACAGATTCTCCATGAGCATCGCCAAATGCTCATAATCACCATCGAACTTAGGAATACTTAACACCCCTTCTCTTTCACTCATTCTCACTCTTTGCACTCTCTCACTCAACACGTAAAGAACCTTAAGAAACCAGCTCTGATACCACTTGTTAAAAAACAGAGCAAGTATGGAACTGAATTTTCTTCTTAGTAAAAACCAAAGAAGTACAGACTTGTTTTAGTTAAATATAGAAATAACAAAAAAACACTCAAACCACTACTTCGACATTTTTCCTTCAAACCTGGAAGACTTATTCTTCTACTAAACTTATTCTACATGTAGCTTAACTACTCCAACTTTATTCCTTCAAACCAGGAAGACTTATTCTTCTACTAAACATATTAAACTACACCAACTTTGTCTTTAGCGTACAACACTATCGTTTATTTTATTCTTCAAAATATCCTACCAAATCACCATTAATCTGCACCGACAAAGAGGCAGTGGCTATACACAGCCTAATCCAATGTATAAATTCCAGTGGCATGTTTATTGCTTCCAGAATAGTCAGCAAGAAACCCCATTGGACATAATCAAATGCCTTAGAAATATCCACTTTCATAGCACACCGAGAGGAGATTGTTTCCTTATGATAGTCAGCAACCAGCTCAAAAGCAAGTAGAAGATTTTCAATAAGGAGACAATCTTGAACAAAAGCCGACTGATTTGGAGCGATAAAGTTCTGCAGAAATTTTTTCAAGCGATTTGCTAAAATCTTCGAAATCAGCTTGTATATGACGTTACAACATGCGATTGGTCTGAAATCATTCATTTGCTTAGCGCCTTCTTTTTTTGGGATTAATGCCAGGATTGTAGAATTTATACATTTGGGGAGGAAACCTTTGATGAAGAAAGATTGAATCCCAATTACTAAGTCCTTCCCGAGAATCTGCCAGCCCTCTTTAAAGAACTCAACCGTGTACCCGTCCGGCCCTGGTGATTTATTTGTCGCCATTGCAAATAGAACCTCTTTGACCTCTGATTCCGTTACCTCCTTAACGAGGCCTTCTCTATCCTCAGAAGAACATTGAAAGTCCACCAGCTCATAAATCTCGGTAACACTTGTTTCCCGATAGTCCTCTTGGGCTTGATTTAGTAAGGAGTTAAAATGATTCACTGTCATCTCTTTGATCTCATTATTGTCGCTTATCACCTCTCCATTTCTCTCCAATTCTCTAATCCCATTTCTTGCTTGTCTTATCTTCACCGCACGGTGATAGACCTTTGTGTTTTGATCTTCCACCAGCATCCAATTCAGCTTAGATTTTTGTGCCATAAAACTCTCTTCTATTGTTGCAACTTTTTCCCACTGTTCCAACGCCTCAGTTTCCTCTTGTTGAGATATCGCTGATGGGAAGTGCAGATATCTCTGATGGGGAGCCTCAGTTCCAACGCCTCAGTTTCCTCTTTTTCCCACTGTTCCAAACTTCACAGCACGGTGACAATATAAGTTATTGAATTTGGGAATCGGTTTGCAATATAGAAACAGAACCTGCAAGAAGAAAGAAAAGGATACATCGTTGCGAATCAAAGTACATTTAATTGTTATATATGCATCACAGAGAAGATACCTCTATAGTACGCAGAGAGATGATCATATGTCTTACACTAGATATCCCGGATAGAAAATCACAGATAATATCTCTCTTCGTTATCTCCTCTGCCTCCAAAGGATTTTCATACTTAGCATTAAACTCAGTATCAATGTCGATCATATACAAGGAGCTCAGATTCTTGATTACAATCATATCGGATTGATTATCTTTAAAACTCAAAAACTCGAGTCTCGGAGCATCCATCTCAACCGAAAAAACTATATTGCTACGACCCAAACTTTTCTCGGAAGCGAGACGAAAGCTTTTCAAAGTCTGTGACCTCACACGCAGAAACAGCAGAAGATGTAGACATACATAAACATTATTCCTGATCACTGTAAGATCTTCAAGAACAGGACAGCCTGAGATGAGCTTCTCCATGATCAAAGGATCATCATCATACGCAATGTCTTCGAAATGCATGATCTTGAGACAATGTAGAGAAAACAAACTCGGGGGCCTCGATTCCTACGGCCACGAGCTTTAAAGAGACCAATGTGCTGCTCTTGTAAATGTTCTGAGGCATATGAGGACCAATATCAGTCTCAACGTCTAAATGTCGAATCCCGCGATCAACCGATGTACCGATCCACTCCAAGAATCGTCGATCGCGATAGTCATTGCATGCGTTGTACTTTATCTTCAACTTCTGCATTCGTGATTTGTGGTTAAACTCAATGAATTTGTCGATGAATCTCGGAACATTTAACCAAAGATTTAACCAATAAGGAGAGAGATCATTGACACTTAAGTCAAGTCCAGGAACATTTAACCAAAGGTTTCTCCATCTGGTCGATAAAACGCTCGTCCTCACCGAATCTTTGGTCGGAAGGTTTAAGAGAATCTGAGTTAACATAAAATCCGGCAATTCGCTGATTCTATCGCGACCCATCACGATAACAGCATCAGATCATATGCGAGAAACGTTCCAAAATCGATCCTAAAATCTAGTAATACAAGTCGTTTCATACGCAAACATTCAATCGAGAGATAAATAGAAATCTGTCTGAAGAACTCACCGTCGATTTGATTCGCCGCCGCAAGTAATCGTTTTAGGAGGACTGGAAAATTACGAAAGGAAAAAAAATGTTAAAACTGCGCGAAATAAACCAATCGGATTGGGAATTGACACTGGTTTATACCAAACCGAAATTAAACCATATTTGTAATTTCAACTTTTAAACCATTTCAAAATTATTTCAAAACTTATTAAATTAAATTTCAAATTAATCACACGCATATCTACTTCCAAA